>WOVY01008973.1:0-14682 GCA_013436015.1 Rhipicephalus annulatus | reverse complement strand
TAACCTGTGTTTGTAAACGTTGTAAACATTGTAAACGTTGTAAACGTTGTACTCGGTAGCTCCCTGGCGCGCTGTTCTACAAGAAGGCTTTGCAGCTGCCGTTCCAGTTATCACGTAATCACAGAAGTCATGGCGAGCTTAGGCTGGGCAGAGCCTCTGCTCCGCGACGTTGTTACAAGCGCCTCAGTAAGTTGACGGCGCCTACCGCTGTTGAAAAACATGAAATAGGTCTATAATTGGGTACAACTTAAGTCTGTAGAGGCCTCACACAAATGACTGAAGCGCGAGGTGATAACCTCTGCGACTAAAAAGTAGTCCGGCCCATGCACTCCGCTATGTTCACAGAAGGCACGGTTCACTGACTTGTTTATCTCGTGACCTCAGTCAGAAGAGCGCACCCATTGGTGCACGCTTGTGCGCATCGCAGGATCACCAGCCGTTTGGCACGTGACCGTCAGTCAGAGCGCCTCAGTAAATTGTGTTCTTCGGCTCTGAACTGTGACCAAAGATGTCACCATACAAAGTTGTTTCAAGATCTCAGATACGTTTACGTGAACTGGCATACTCCCGCTTTAAATTTCATGATCTCTGGCGTATGAACAGCCGAGAGTTATTTGAAAACGGGGCTCCCCTCAGTGAACTTGAAATTCTATGAAGGCTTGTTGAAATTGTGTCTCGAATACGTGTTCTAGAGCACCTCGTAGTACCTCGTATTGCCTCATGTTAAACTAGCTTAATGTTTAAGGTAATTGAATATAATATGTTTATAATATGTTTTATAAGACCTTCAATATCCAATTAATTTTTTTTCTTTTTTCCGATGCAAGTGGTTGTGTTGGGGCGAATATGCGTTCACATTTTTCTTATCTTAAGCAAATTCTGCCACTTGTATATTTTTTATATCTATTAGGTACCACTACAGAAGGACTTATTTCGGGTATACTTCAACAACGTACCACGTCATATTGCACTGCAAACAACTTTCACTTCCTCCATTGAAAGCCAGTGAAGAGAAAATGATTTCGAACGCAACAAGTACACGCAGCAGCCATCTATCGAGCTTAATGTAACCAGAGGTATCGATGTACAGAAATTTAACCACGCTGACTCATTTAACTACTTGACAGATGTGTCAGACAATAATCAATTTGGGGAAAAGAAATTGGTGTCATCTAAAAAAATGGAGAAAAACAAATTCCGGTTGGCTGGCTTTGCAGGGACTGCTTTTCACGGCTCGCGAGAGGTTTCTATCGAAAAAAAAAGAAGAATGTTCGAATTCGGGGCAACGACAGTTTCATGGGAGTCAGTGGGGCCTTCGGGTATTCTAGAGAAAATACCCTTTCAATCAGACGCTTCACTGCAGAAACGGGTACGAAGGAAAGTTAAAACGATTCTTTTCAAAGGTACACCCATACAGGTAGAAAGGTCTATAATTGGGTGCGGCTGAGCGCATCTTTTCACTTTAGGGATCCACACACGCGCCTCTAAACAAGAAAGACATCGAACCGGCGTTATACATCTGGTTGGTGCGCACGTTAATTGGAAGGACTGTGCTAACATATGCACTTGTTTATTAGTGTGCGGCGCTGTACTGTTTGTTTAGATTTAATTGCCGTTGTTTTTTCTCAAAGCAGTATCGTTGCAACTACGGATCCAGGTTTTACAAATCTAAGACCTAAAACAACATTTTAAATGTTAATGGTGGTCACACTATTGACGAGCCCGATAATCAACAGGTCACCAATTTTTTCTCTCACAAGCTGTTCAAGATGCGTAAACTAGTGCAAGCTTAAAGCAACTTCTTTTCTTATATTGGGAGCACCCCTTGATTTTGACGCCATTGATGTAATTCTAGAAAGCGATTGGGTTTCCAAAAGCTTCTGCTGTTTCCCGCATTAAGAAGGTTGATGAGGTGAACTCAACATGGCGGGTGGCGCTTTCGCTCTTTCCCATCCTGCTATCGGTGCACATATGCCATGTTGCGCTCACCGGAAAAAAGAAAAGCACGTTCTACAATCCTTGCTTTTTTTATGCACGGAAGTCACCCAACATAACTATCCCTATACTTATACACGATGACAGCAAGTTGAGGTTTATGTCCCGACGCAGTGATAATAAAGATGCCATCGTGTACGACATTGCGTGGTCAGCTTCAGGGCGAACATTACTGTATTTCGTAACATTGCTAGGTATCTCTTTCACTCGACTGCTGATCCGTAGGTCGCGGGTTCGATGCCGGCCGCGGCGGCCGCATTTCGATGAAATCTAAATGGTAGAGGGCAGCACCACTGTGCGATGTCAGCGCACGTTAAAGAACACCGGATGGTCGAAACTTTCGAAGCCCTCCGCTACGGCGTCTCATAATCATATTGTAACGATGTTGAAGGACTGGGGGTATAATAAAACGTATTTAATAAAGGGCGAACCTGTGCCCACAACTCAAAGGGACTATGGTCGTAGCACGTTACCGCAGAACGGCCAGATGTCTTCTTCTTCTACTTCTTCAAGAAGTGTCCCAAGCGCGTGGCCACATCAGCAGGGGCCAGCTGGGTTCTCGTGCTATCATCATCGTCTCTGCGCAACACTAGACGGCGCCCATGTATGTCTCTGTGCGCGTGGTGATGGGCGCGTTGTTTGAATGCAGGCACTATGTCGTGGCATAATCCCCCTCCTCACACGCATCGTCCCGATGCGTCAGGCAATGAATAGATTCGTGGTAGGCGTAGGCGTCACTGGTCTTCCGGTGATCTCTCATAGTACGGCTTCATCCGGACTACATGTACAACCTCTGTAGGGTTGCGGCGTTTTGAGCTCCCGTGTATAGCGGATCTGACTTGGTAAGTTACATCGCTTACACGATGGAGTACTTCGTAAGGCCCGAAGTAGTGGCTAAAAAAGTTTTTCAGAAAGTCCGCGGCGACGCACTGGGGTCCATATCCATACTTTGTCACCTGGTTGAAAATGCGCTTCGGTACGACGCTGATTGTACCGATAGGAGTCGATACGTTGTTGGCGGCGTATTCTGTATCTCGCCATCTGTCGTGCTTCCTCGGCTCTTTGCAGGAAGTCGTCTAGGCCAGGTGGATGGCTGCTTTCATCATTCAGTGGTAACATGGCATCCAGTGGAGTGGTGACTCTTCGGCCGAATACAAGTTCAAATGGTGTCACTCGCGTTGTTTCTTGAACGGCTGTATTATATGCGAACGTGATGTAGGGCAATATTTCATCCCACAGTTTATGTTCGACGTCGATATACATTGAAAGCATATCAGTCAGAGTTCTGTTCAAGCGCTCCGTTAGGCCATTTGTTTGAGGATGGTATGCTGTAGTTCTTCTCTGGTCTGTGTGGGTCATTCGCATCAGACATTTCATTAGGTCTGCAGTAAAAGCTGGGCCACGATCTGTAATTACCACGCTGGGTGCACCATGTCTGAGGACTATGTTGTTGATGAAGAACTTGGCAACTTCAAGAGATGTTGCAGTGTACAGCGAGTCAGTCTCAGCATAGCGAGTGAGATAGTCTGTGGCTACGACTATCCACTTCTTGTGTGCAGTCGATGTCGGAAACGGGCCTAGGAGATCTATACCAACTTGTTGGAATGGGGCATGCGGTGGTTCTATTGGCTGGAGGAGGCCTGCAGGTTTCACGGATGGAGTTTTGCGTCTTTGACACTCACGGCAAGTTTTCACATAGCGCTGAACTGATGATAACAGTTTTGGCCAGTAGTATTTTAGGTGAATTCTGGCGAATGTACGGCTGACACCCATGTGCCCAGATGTTGGCTCATCATGACATGCGTGCAGAATCTCGTTTCGTAAAGGTGCAGGTACAACGAGTAAAAACTTGTCACCATGAGGCTTGAAGTTCCTCTTGTAAAGCACCCCTTCCCGAAGACAGAACGAAGGGAGCCCTCTGGATAAAGTGCGCGGGACTTTAACGTTGAGTCCTTGGAGACGCTGTATAAGCGGCAGCAAATCGGGGTCATTTTGTTGTTGTTCAGCGATTTCTGATGCCTGGACGACGCCTAGAAACGGGAAGTCTTCTTCCTCCGGCTCACTCGTCTCCACTGGTGCGCGTGACAGGCAGTCGGCATCGCTGTGCTTTTTCCCAGATTTGTATACCACAGTAACATCGTACTCTTGTAGCCTAAGGCTCCATCTTGCTAGTCGGCCAGAGGGATCCTTAAGATTCGCCAGCCAACACAGGCAATGGTGGTCACTTACTGCTCGGAATGGTCTACCGTAGAGGTACGGCCGAAATTTACTTATGGCCCAAATGACCGCGAGACACTCTTTTTCGGTTGCAGAGTAATTTGTCTCAGCTTTCGAAAGCTTGCGGCTGGCATACGCTAGCACTTTTTCTTGGCCGTTTTGCCGCTGGACTAGAATGGCTCCGAGGCCGACGTTACTCGCATCAGTGTGAACTTCAGTTTCGGCAGTATCATCGAAGTGGGCGAGGATTGGAGAGGCTTGCAGGCGTGTTTTTAACTCATCAAATGCTTCCTGTTGTTCACTTTCCCACCTAAAGGGCACCTCGTCTCTTGTCAGATTAGTAAGTGGTTCAGCAATGTTCGAAAAATTTTCCACAAATCGCCGATAGTACGCGCATAAACCCAGGAAGCGACGTACTGACTTCTTGTCTTTGGGTGTCGGGAACTTCGCGATGGCAGCTGTCTTTTCGGGATCTGGCCGAACGCCGTCGGAGCTGACGACGTGTCCGAGGAATCGAAGCTCTTCAAAAGCGAAGTGGCATTTTTCTGGCTTGATGGTCAAGTCTGCTGAACGAATGGCTTCTAATACTGTGCGGAGTCGCTCTAGATGTTGGTCGAATGTAACGGAAAATACGACAACGTCATCCAAGTACACCAAGCAGGACTGCCATTTCAGTCCCGCGAGGACAGCGTCCATCATTCTCTGAAACGTAGCTGGCGCTGTGCACAGGCCGAATGGAAGCGCTTTAAATTCGTAGAGTCCGTCTGGGGTTATGAATGCCGTCTTTTCACGGTCGCGCTCATCCACCTCAATTTGCCAATATCCGCTCTTGAGATCAAGGGAGGAGAAGTATTTCGCACTCCGTAGTCGATCGAGTGTATCATCGATACGCGGCAGAGGGTATACATCCCGTTTCGTTACGCTGTTCAGTTTCCGATAGTCGACGCAGAATCGAAGGCTGTTATCTTTCTTTTTAACAAGCACTACGGGAGACGCCCATGGACTGCTGGAAGGCTGGATCACGTCATCTGAAAGCATCTCCTCCACTTGTTTCTTGATGACGTCTCTTTCCTTTTGCGATACTCGATATGGGTGTTGGTAAATCGGTCTCGTGGCTTCTTCTGTTATAATCCTGTGTTTTGCAATAGCCGTTCGTCGCACCTTAGAGGACGTTGAAAAGCAGTCCGAAAACTCTTTTATAAGGGCAAACAATCGTTTCTTTTGATATTCTGGGAGCCTATGGTTGACGTTAACTGATGCGTCGACGTTGCAGGTCTCTTGTGGAGTGGTTGGCGTTGTCGCTAAACTGCATAGTTCAGTCGCCATGCAGAACTCGTGGAAATAGGCGATAGCCATACCTTGCGCAATGTGCTGACATTCATTCCCAAAATTCGTAAGGAGGACAACTGAGCGGCCATTCGTTAAGTGAACAACACCCCTTGCCACGCAAATTCCTTTGTTTAAGAATAGCTCTACGTTTCCATCCGCTATTCCTTCGTGGTCACAAAATGCCTTATTTTCAACAAGCACCATTACACTACAGCGAGGTGGCACTGTGACGTCATCATCAACAACGCGCAGAGCAGTAAGACGTCGCTTTTCCGATTCCTCCACCGACATAGCTTGTTCTGTCGAAAACGTTACACTGGATCTGCGCAGATTAATTATGGCTCCATTGGCTTGCAGAAAATCCATTCCTAGTATAAGCTCCCTTGAACAGTCCGGCAGCACGATGAAGTCAGCAACGTAAGTAAAGCCTCTTATTTCGAGCCTTGAGGTGCATCTGCCGAGCGGTGTAATAGTGTGGCCACCTGCTGTGCGTATCTGTGCCCCACTCCATTTTGTTACAACCTTTTTCAGTTTCTTTGCCAATTTGTGACTCATTACCGAATAATCAGCGCCGGTGTCAACTAAAGCATTCAGCTCGTATCCGTCTATTTTCAACCGCAAATCTGAAGTAATCTTCGCACTGCTGCGCTTATCCTCTGTAAACATAGCATCGTCACCTTGAAACCGCAATGGAGGATCTTCGCAACTGTCGTTATCAGCGGCCTCACCTCCACAGGTCGCTTGCTTCAGTTTTCCTGGTGTGGGCTTGTAGAACGGTGCCCAGACCGTGCGGAAGAAGCACGTGGGCTGGGTGATCGGTAACGCCTGGGCGACGGCGATCTTGGCTGATGTTGGCGTGGAGTGAGTGGGCTCTGGCGCGCGGACAAGTACTCTTCGATCTCGGTTGGCCGTTCACCGTTTCGAGGGCATGGTGCGTACAACGGAAAGCCCCTTAATCCTGCCTGTCGGTAAGGGCAGAACCTATACAGGTGACCTGCTTCCCCACAATGGAAACACAAAGGCCTGCGCTCATGGTCACGCCAGATGTCACTTTTCCGGGGCCTTTGATCCACGTAGCGAGCTACACCACGGGCTCGTGGCAGGTAGGTAGCCGTCGGTTCCAGTGGACGAGGTGCGCTGCGTACCGTTTGTGGGCAAGGAGAGGCCATCGTAACTGCTGCATTGGTGTGCGCCGCGGGTTGTCTGAGTACTTCAGAGTACGTTGGTATGCATTGGATCGGCTGTGGCGCACGCTCCGGCTCACGTATCATCTGCCTCAGTTCGTCTCGTACTACGTCGACTACAGACAGTGTTGCTGTAGTGTGAGGTGCTTGCAACTTGCTGAGCTCTTCCCTGATCACCGACCTGATGAGTTCTCGCAGAGCGTCCATGTCACTTCGCTGGCGTCCAGAGAAGACATTGGCAGGTGCATAGTTTATGTCTCGATTGTACTGTCGAGCCCGCTGTTCTAGCGTTTTCTCTATGGCTGTCGCTTCCGTATGAAACTCCGCAACTGTTCGTGGTGGGTTGCGGACGAGAACAGCGAATAGCTCTTGCTTCACCCCACGCATGAGGTGGCGTAGCTTCTTGTCTTCGGTCATATGGGTATCTGCGCGCTTGAACAGGCGGATCATGTCCTCGATATACATTGCGACACTTTCGTTGGTGAGTTGGTTCCTGGATTCGAGCGCAGCCTGCGCCTTTTCTTTGCGATCCGCGCTGGCATAAGTCACCAGAGCTTGTCGCCGAAATTCATCCCAGGTCGTAAAGGAGGTTTCATGGTTTTCATACCACGTCTTTGCGAAGTCCTCCAAAGCAAAGTATACGCGGCGGAGCTTCTCTCTCTCGTCCCAACCGTTCAAACGTGCCACTCTCTCAAAGAGGTTCAGCCAATCTTCTACGTCTTCATACGAGTCGCCATGAAATACTGGTGGCTGGTGAGGCTGATTTATCACCACTTGGGCTGGTGTTACATGACTTGTCATGGTGGCGGCGTCCATTGACTGAGTTCCCCCTTGGCGTAAAGTGGAGTGGGCTGAATTCTGGTGAATCACCTCGAAGACGGCGACTGGTCCTCTGATGCACAGGTGTCGGCTCCGCAGTATCAACTGGCTGGTGGTCGGGGCTACGCTGTCTTGCGTTCGTAGGGCTTTGATTCATTACCCAGCACGTCCACCAGAAATGTAACGATGTTGAAGGACTGGGGGTATAATAAAACGTATTTAATAAAGGGCGAACCTGTGCCCACAACTCAAAGGGACTATGGTCGTAGCACGTTACCGCAGAACGGCCAGATGTCTTCTTCTTCTACTTCTTCAAGAAGTGTCCCAAGCGCGTGGCACACATCAGCAGGGGCCAGCTGGGTTCTCGTGCTATCATCATCGTCTCTGCGCAACACTAGACGGCGCCCATGTATGTCTCTGTGCGCGTGGTGATGGGCGCGTTGTTTGAATGCAGGCACTATGTCGTGGCAATATATACCGTGAGTTTGGGACGTAAAACCCCGTGTATATTATTAAATTATCTCCTTTATTTTTTCGCAAACAAGAAGAGCGTGAAAGACCTTCCTCCACTTTGAAAATGAATGGTACTCTTTTTACAACGAAAGTTGTTGTGAGATCACAATGTTCGCGTGTGGTGCCGTAGTTTTCCGCCGCCCGCCGCCGCCGGAGTACGTAACCACTAACGCAAGGGAAAAAGAAACATTTAAATAAAATAAAAAACACCAAGGACGCAATAGCATTCGAACCTGGGTTCTCTGCGTGCCAGCTGCAGTATTCTACCACCTAGCCACGCCAGTGCTTTTTTTTTTCTTTAATGCACGCAATCGACACCAGTGAATGTGAACTTCGCACAGAACAACATTGTGAACGGTTCTTAGGCACGCTTGATATTGTGAAATCAAATGCGTTAGTATGAGTAATCAAGCGTTTAAGAACAGCGAAGGAACAACCAGGCGTCACACAATCTCAATTGCGCAACGAGCCGGTCGTCGATGCTCCGACCCATTAAAAGCTTCATGTCATTCCCCTATTAACTGTGGCGCACGTCCACTATGGGTTATTGTGGGGGGGGGGGGGGGATACAGAATCTTTTAGCGTTATTCTTCATCTTCGTTAGTCAAAGTAAAAAAAATTAACTTTTTTTTGCAAGTGTGCGGCCGGTACCACGCTACTCTGAATGACGAAGGATGGCAGAGTGAATGCCTGCCCACGACACAATGATTTATGGAGTAGTGAGTAACCTGCAAGTGTGCTTGAAGCAGCTACCCAACTAGTATTAAAAAAACGGGTCTGAAAGGCCATTCTTCCAGCTTTTGTTGTGGCAGTTCTGCGCGTTCCACGCAGGCCTGGCAGTACTTTTTTTTTCTACGTTTCGTACCTGTTAAGATAGCGAAGTGCTCGCTCGGCCTCCCACTATTAGTCGGAATCACGCCTCGTTTGATAAAACCACAATTCTGATCAATTAATTCTGGGCACGCTACCGATTCTGTTCCGAAAAGAATAGACGATCCCTAACCCAGATTGTTGTTCACATCACCATATTCTGCCATTATGCTGGTAGTATTCTCGTCCTGTTGTAGAAGGGCGCAGCGGCACAACTATGTCGGTAATTCACCACTGGAGAACTGGTGAATTCGACAATAGGAGCAACTTTGACGATTTTCCGTTCGGAGCCGTACTCGGGGGATAGTGCTCCTTTACTCACCAGCAATGCTCGCGTGCCGTATCATTCGTAGTGTCGACGTGCTGTTTTATTATGGAAGCACTGATTCTGACAATCGTTGTGACACGTCAGCGTTGACGTTGGTGTGATGCTCTGTAAAAAAAATCACAGCATATTCATGGAGTGAATGATGACGAGTGGGGTGAAGCGTCAGTCAGTCAGTCCGTCCGTGTTCTCTTTTGTCCGTTCGTTCCAATTGCTTCCGTTCGTCCGTGCGTTCATCCATGTGACCGTCCATCCGTGTGTCCGTGCGTCCGTTCGTCTGTCCGTGCCTCCGTTTGTCCGTCTGCCCATCTAGTGAACACTTCGAATACCTCCATCTCGCATAGTTTCATCATATATTCATCATACGCAAGTGCCGCCATCAAGCGGACATTCTAAGGGCTAAACGAGAGCTGGTTACTACTACGAACACGGGACGTACGACCCATGGCGTAAGGAGCTTCGTCCCTAAAAGCCCGAGCGTGACAAGATCCCTTCGCAGCTTGCGTCACCTTAAAGAAGCGAGAAACAACGAAATTCGTTTGAACGTATGTTTCCCCAGAGGATCAAGCCAGTGCTCTGAGAACTAGACGCAGATGATTTTTGTGTGTTTGGAATGAATTGTGAGCGCTTTCGAGCACTATATGCACTCAACTATGGGAGAGACAAAAACCGTCCTGGTTATAAAGAAAAAAAACTGTGCGGGCTTATCAAAAGAGATGTGATCACGATTCGTTGCATGCACTCGACAGTATGGCTGTTTATTTTTGTGGATACTCGTACGTTCTTGGGTAATCGTAGTTTTTGCCATTACATATGCTTATGCTTGGTTGTTGAATGCGTTGCTATCGCTATCATTATTCCCACTTCAAGCAGTACTGTGACTCCTTTATTCTTGCCCCCATCTTTTTTTCTTTTTTTTACTGCTAATCGCACTATCGTTGGCTCGCTTTCATGTTTGTAAGCGAGTGCCGTAAATCACAGAGGCGAACCTTCCAATACATCAAGAAACGTCTTCGTGTTCCCACGCGCAGATTTTCTTCTTTCTTCATTCTTTTTTTTTTCCTTTATTTTTTCTTTTCTTTTCTTTCTTTTTGTTCGAACGCCCACGCCTTTTTGATTTGGAGCGTCTCGCACCGCCACACTGAGAATTCTCCGCATCGATCAAGTGGGTGTGCAACACTCAGCGCGCAATAGACCCTATACGGCCTTGAAAAAATAAAAGTGAACTTTCCCGGCAGGCCAGGGCTCCTTCCTTTACTGTGTTATTTCGTTGTTCCCCACAAAAACCCGGATTTTCTTATTTTTCTCTCCGAAAGTATTGACATCACAATAATGGCCGGTTAACGTAGTAAAAAATGTTACTAGCGCCTTGTTTTTATCAGTGTTAGCATTGTTTAGTGGTAATCTTTCTTCTATTATTTATATCTCATTGATAACATTCCATGATTGCCAATGCTTTTGCACTTGTTATACTTTCGGGGTATCGGTAAAGTGTACGGTGCATTTAAACGATTTCTTGCTATTTTTCGAAGAACAAAAAGATGGCAACCCTGTTGCTCGGGTAATGGGGGGTGATAGCTTGTAACGTCGCGCCTGCACTCACGTTCAGAAGTGCCGGCCGCCACTCCTTCAAGTCTCGTTTTCTCATTCTGGGACCCAAAAAGATGGATATAAAATAAAGCCTTTCAATGAACTTCTTTCGAGGCTTGAAGAAAACCGCTTTTAAGTTTATTTATTTCAGTTTCAGTTTAGTTATTTTTACTTTCGTACAAAACATACATGCTTACATAAACATACAGAAGGAGGTCCCAGAGCACTTGGCTGAAGGGGGACCTCCTGTCAGAAAATGTCATAAAAATGCACAAGTAAAATGCAGCAACGTAGAATAAGTTATACAAATAAAAGGAATACAGACTAAAAAAACAAATTTTAACAATCATAAGTACAACAAAACACTGCAAAGAACGTATAAAAATAAAAGAAAAACCCAAATATTATTGACGAAGCGAACATAGGAACGAAAAAAGCAAGAAAAACATGAGTGGCTGTGACACCATTAAGAGTGCATGAATATGAACAGGTGTAGATAATAATGCACATCTTAGAATTCTGTGGTATCCAACAGAAAAGTAAATAATGTGTTTTTAAAAATAGCTAATGATGAAGACTGCTTAACGTTAAGGTGAAGACTGTTCCAGGTTGATAAGGACGTGAAATAACCAGAGTGTTTTCAATAATTAGTATGGACTAATGACAATAATAAATTGTTGTTAGCTGCAAATCTTGTTTGGTTGGTGTTTACTAGAACAGCATCTGGAAATATGTTTACTGGAGGAAGGTTCTTCATTATTTTAAATAACACTATGGATAAATTGTATTTAACAAGGTTGTCTAATGATAGTATTCTGTTATTATGAAGAATGTCGGACACACAGCAGCTGAATGAGCTGAACGTTAATATACGGATAGCCTGATTTTGTAAATGTTGCAGCGGGTTGCTATGTGAGTTGCATATGTGGTACCCCATGAGGTGATGCAGTAGTTCAGATGACTGTGAATGAAACAATAAAACAGTGTTAGTAGTGTAGGTTCGCTGAAATAGTACCGGGCTTTTATTAAAATTCTAATACCAGGAGCAATTTTTGCGCTTCAAATGGGCGATGTGTTTCGTAAATTTTAAGTTAGAATCTAAAGTAACACCGAGAAATGAACATTCATCAGCTGCACTAATGAAATAAGAATCAAGAATGATAGTGGGAAGAATTTCTGGTGTTCTGTGACTGGTATGAAAAAGCGTGAATGAAGTCTGGTGGTATTTCAGCGAATTAAGGCGGCACCATGCTAAATATTGTTCAAATCAGTATTCAACTTCCATGTAAGAGCAGTTACTGATCTATCAGTAGCAAGCAATGTCGTGTCGTCTGCGTAAAGGAAAGCTACTGTTTATGATAGGTGATTAGGCAAATCATTTATGTAAAGTAAGAAAAGTAGTGGGCCAAGTATCGATCCCTGCGGAACACCCTTGTTTGTTATTTCAAAGTTAGAAAGCGAGGAACCAACACACACAGCCTGTTGTCTGTCTGTTAAATAATTCTTTATAAGCTTCTGCACGGGCCCGTCGACCCCTACTGCCCGTAGTTTAGAAATGAGGATGACATGATTGATGGAGTCGAATGCTTTCGATAGATCTATGAAAACTGCTCCTGCGTAGAAACCAGAAGCAATGGCGCTTTTTATTTTATCTGTGAAAGAAAGTAAAGCGTAGCCAGTCGAAGAACCCGTCCTGAAGCTGAATTGATTTGAGGAAAGAATATTAAATTTTGAGAGGTATGTGGTAAGGCGTTTTTCAATGCACTTTTCAATGACTTTGCTAAAGAAAGAGAGAATAGCAATAGGACGATAATTTGAAATGCAAGACCAGTCTCCTTTCTTAAACACGGGAATAATTTCAGCTTTTTTTAGCTGTCTTGGAAATATTCCACTCGTGAAGATTAAGTTAGTGATACAGGATAAAGGGCTAGCGATGCAATGAGCGACTAATTTTATATTTGCTGAACTGATTTCATCTAGACCTGCGCCCGTAACCTTTAAATGATTTATGACATTGATAATCTCGTCTGGGTTTGTTGGAAATAAGTACATTGATTGTAAGCAACGTTGAGGTGATGCTTGATTATTGTTGTTTTCCTTGGAATGGGACCACAGAAGAATTCATTGAAAGCGTTGGCAATATCTAACGGTTTGGTATAGAAGCCACGTGATGACTTAATCTTTCTTATGGGTTCATTCCAACTAGATCTATTTAAGAAAGAATTTAATATTTCCATTGTCGCTTTGCATCAGAACCAGCCTCAGCTATTCGACATTCATAATATATTCTTTTGGCTTCTTTTAGTAACTTCTTCAGTTGATTGCAGTAAACTTTATAGCGTGTTCTGAGTCGAATGTTGAAAGGATGCTTTTTAACTTTGCGGTAAAGGTTGTCTTTTTTGCGTAAGCTAGTCAGAAGGCCATTTGTTAACCAGGGATTGTGCAACGCAGGGATATGTCTCCGGCACCTCACGATTTTTGGTCGAATTTACGATACATTGTTTTATGCTATCTGAAAATTCATTGAATGCTGAATCTACGTCTGATTCTGAGTTTATGGAAGACCATTTTAGCTTGGAAACCTGTGTAATATAGTCATCTTTGTGGATCACAGCTTTATCAAACTTATGACAAGGTTATGTAGTTGACAAGGAAGTTTAAAGAAGATAGGGAAATGATCCGTGATGCTATTCTCAAGCACACCGCAAACAGGAGGACACATATGATTAGAAATATGTGGTCGATTAAGTGGACGAAGACCCTGAAGTACATCTGGTTGGAAGGGAAACCAAAGATTCGAGGCCAAAACCATGAAGGCGTCAGTTGTAAGCAATAGTAGCGGCGCTGCAGTCATCTAGCAAATTTATATTAATGTCACCAAGAATGAGAACATTTTTCTTTTCTGAAGATAATTTACCAAGCACATGTTCATTCATTGCAAAAAGCAGATACAGACGATGAAGGCGACCGATATAAGCAACCGATAATTGTTTGATTGACATCCTCCAATTCAATCCACACAGCTTACAATTTGCACCGAGAATATTATGTCGTTCCGCCGTTTGTAACGAAGATTTGCAGATACAAAAACAGCGACACCGCCATAGCTTTGTTGTGTATGGTGGGCAGTATTCGGAAGTATAAAAGGGAAATACGTATAAATTGCCGTCTGCGTGAGATAGCCAAGTCTCTGACATGCAGAGAAGTGAAACTTGTGATCTAAAGAGGGCCAGAAAATCGGAGATTTCATCATGTTTATTAGACTTCGTGCATTGAAGTGAATTGCAGAGAGCATGGGTTTAAAAAAAGGACTGAAGTTGCATAGTCGAAAAATAAGATGACATTATCGCAATACGTTCAGGCACTAAGTTAGCTTACTCGGCCTGCTGCTCTTTATCGGCAGATAGATAAATCGCCCTCAGACGAGATACGGAAGACTCGACTGTCAGCCGTCTTTCTGGCTTTTATTTGGCAATTTTTCAGTCCAAAGAAACTGTCAGCCTTTGTTCCTTTTCAGTGACTGAGCTTTTGCGAACAGGATTTTGTTTTCGCGGGTCAGGTGATCATTAATGTAAATGGAAACATGATTAGGGCCGGGGAATCCGAGATCCTTCGAATTTATGCGAGCCTTTCGCGCCTTGGTGATGAAGTCCTGCTGTTTTGTTCTAGAGGAGAAGCGGGCAATAATATTCTTATTGGCCGATCCAGACTTTGTTGGCACGCGGTGGACAACATCAATGTCAGCTTCAGAAATTGGACAGCTTATTTTATCGCCAACAGCCTTCAAGAGCGCAAGGCAGTTATCGACCTATGTGCAGGCTACGCCCTTGATTTCCACAT
>WOVY01008969.1:0-15265 GCA_013436015.1 Rhipicephalus annulatus | reverse complement strand
GGCGAACACAAGCGACCGACTCTAACATGAAAATCATGACGTGCTTGTCATGTAACAACATGACTCCATGCTACGCTCATGGTGCGCTCGCGGCCGTTTCACTCGCACCACATATAAGAAATTTGGTGTTACAGTACGTGAATGGATGACGAAGGTATGTGGCTGATGTAAATTGTATTATGGGACGTGAATGGATGTCGAAGGTATGATACTGGTGAAAACATGATAAACATAAGATGCATGTGATGTAACAACATAACTACATGCTATGTTCATCATGCGCTCATGACCGTTTTGATAGCTTCACATGTACCAAACTCGGTATTACGCGTCGCGAACGGACGACATATAGGTAAATGACACATCCAAACATGATAATCACGACATGATGTAACAACATGACTACATGCCACACTGATGATACGCTCGCGGCTGTTTCGATAGCTTAATATATGCCAAATTTGGTATTACATGACGCCAATGGACTACGAATGTATGTGCCTAGTGCAAACATGATAATCATGAGATGCGTGTCATGTGAGAACATGACCACATGCCACTGTCAAGGTGCCAATACATTTCGACGTGACGTGATGCACGCGCTCGCCGGTGTTTATTTCGTCGCGTCATGGCGGCGTTGCCACGCGAAACGCCAGTCGTGTCATATACTCGAAGACACACGCCGCGCTGCGTTGCTTTGACGCATGCGCGTTTCAGCGCGTCCGGCGTCCCTCCGTCACGAAAAAGTGAGACGCAGTGTTGTCTGGGTAACGCATCAGCGCGAAATGCAGCATGTCGCATGTTAGATGACGTCAATGGAGGAAGAAATATATGACTGGTGCAAACATGATAGTCCTGTTCACGTGTGTCATGTAAAGATATGGCAACATACCATGCTCATAGCGTGTTCGCGGCCGTTTCGCTAGCTCCACATATGCTAAATTTACTAACACGTTACGTGAACACATGACGAAAGTAAACGACACATCCACACATGATAATCATGACACGAAAGTCGTGTACGACATCATTTACCTCCACCGCGTAACACTGTGCTGATTTCCAAATGACAATTCAACTTTTCTTATTCATGCTTTGCATATCATAGATTCCCACAGTACGTGAGATCTGCCATTTTTCTTTTACAGTTTCCATTTCCCTTTTCGCGCAGTGCCGGTAGTAAGTGCGCTGAAAGAGGCTGAAGCACTGCTTTTGTTGTTCTAAGAGGCTGACGACCACTAGATCTCCTGATTTGCTGCGTCGTTGGAGCTTTACGGGTCATATTTGGCAGCTTAAATGAAGCGTCGTCCAATCGCCGCCGTGCATAGATGTAGCGTCTCATGCCAGTGCAGGATATTGCCTCGAGTTCATGTTTTTCTCGAGCGCGTCTTCCCTAAACCCGTTTTAAATTGACTGCAAAACGATGACGAAGCTAAGTAGACGCACCGTCACGCTCCACTCACTCATCTTCACAACAAATCCAGAGGTGAATTGGGGGCAGACCACTGGCACAGATGCACCTAGCAGCGAGGAAGACGAAAATATAAGTGTTTTACACCTACTACTATACTGTTATTTACATAAATAGGTAATACATACTTTTGAGAAAAAACAAGTATGTTTTTCAGGTGTTATAAAAAATAATTCTTTAAAGCTTGATGCCTAATCTAGAACGCAATGGCATAGCGATGCAGACCCTGATAATTGAATTTGCCCAGGTTTCACTTTTGCCGCCTGGTCACGAAAACTTTTTTGCGCGTGCCGTAGCCTGTTCAAAGAGTCACCGATCCTTGGGAACGGATAAACATCTTTTTAGGGGTGAAGCTTCTTAAAACGGCACTCATTCATTCCTCGTAGTCATAGTCGTAGTGTGTAACAAGTGTTACATTTTGACCTGCAAGGTGGTGCCGGTGGGAGATTTCTCCTGTGCTTTGTTGAACAATAAATGTTCGCGGCGCGCGCGCTCATTAAAAGCGGAATGCTGCTGTCTCTCATTCCCCATTAGCAGCCATTAGCATGTACATTGATCACTATCTGACAAGAAAGGGTTGCTACGTTATACTCGCCTGGCGTAACCTCCTTGATTTTAGAAAGGTTTAGCGAGCGTTGGGCCACAGCGCCATGAATACAGTGAAATAGTATGTACTATGAAGTCTTGGCTTGGAAGACCTTTATTGGGCCCGAGAAACCGGCAGCCGACAGCTGAGATGAACGAACCAAGATGATGATGCTACGTGACAACAATGAGGATGCATGAGAAATACAAGATAATGATGATAATGTACAGATGAAGAGGATTGGTATACTTAATGCCCACAACACCATGAACTCGAGGTGGTTAAAGGTGGGAAGTAGACCCGAAGCGCAAGCCATAAGAATGTGTGCGTGTGCCACCTCTCGTTTAGTCCTTGGAATGTCCGCTGTATGGCGGTGCTTCTATACGGGGAATATATGATGAAAAGATGCGGGATGGTGGTACTTGAAGTGTTGAATAGATGGACGAACGGACACACAGACAGATGCATGAATGGACGCATGAACGGACGCAGGGACGGACGCAGGGACGGACGCCCGAACAGACGCACGCACGAACGGGCGGATGGACGCATGGACGTCCACACAGACGGACGCATGGACGGACGGAAGCAAGAACGAATGGATGATCGAATGCTTTGCCCCACTCTCCATCATTCTCTCCGTGGATATGCTGCCAATTTTTTGTAACGTGGTTCAGGTTATGGTAATCGATGCAGAAACCCAAGCTGCCATCTTTATTTTTCACGAGTACCACTGGCAATGCTCAAGGACTCTTTGATGGTTCGATTACACCACCCTCTAGCATCTTCTTGACTTGCTACCGGATTACCTCACGTTCTGCCTGAGCGACGTGATATAGGTTCTGTGGGATCAATCTTGCTGTGTGTTCCGTAATGACGCGATGTTTAGTCAGAGGCGTTCGACCCACTCTTGACGTCAATGAGAAGCACTCCTTGAACTGGTTGAGCAGTTCCATAAGACGGCATCTATCAGGCTGTGTTAGACTCTGACAGATGTCGACTGGTGCTATATGTGGAGCTGATCAGGCTTTGGCTTTTCTTTGCATAACGAGACAATGGTGAAAGTAGTCGAGCTCCTCGAGGTATGCCACAGCCACGCCTTTACCGATGTGCTGGCGCTCTTTCGTGAACTTTGCCAGAAGCACCTCCGCACACCAATACAGTGAGCTGACGATGCACGAACGATGGCAATGCCTTGGCGAAAAAGGTGGGTAGTGATGCGTTCGGCTAATGGCGTCTTCATGACAGTGCACGCGGCAACACACGGAAACAAGACTACATGACAGTGGTGGCACGCAGACGTCGTCGTCGACCACATGTAACACCCTGGATTCTTGGTCAAGATCATGAGTCACAGGCTTGTCAGCGGCGAATGTAATCACACCATCACGTACGTCGAACACGGCTACGTACTTTCTAAACAAGTCCAATCCCAGTATCAGAAGTTTGCACTACTTCGGTACGATCAGGAGTCTGGCTACGAAAGCCACATTCTCACTTGAAAGTCTTGCTGTACATTTTCCCGTGGGTGTTATCTTTTGGCCTCCGAAATTTCGAATACAAGGGCGCGTCCACTCAGTCCTGGCTTTCTTGAGCTTGTCTCTCAATTGTTCGCTCATGAAGGAAATGTCCTGCACGTGTGTCGACTAAGACCGTCAATTCAAAGCCATAAATCGTCACAGCGAAGTCGGCAGTCACAGTTTTCTTGACGGAATCTTCATCGTCGTCTCTCACGCGTTTCAGCAGCTGTGGGGGATTTTCGGCCATTCGACGGCTTACAGCCTTCCCCCTCCCGGAGATTGCTGCTTTCAGATTCGCCACCATGTGCGGGGTGACTGACATCTGACGGGGTCAGCAAAACTACAGTGGCTTTGTGAAGCAATACGAGCCGAGGATGGTGAGCGCGTCCGGAAGGTAGCAGAGCCTTCTTGCCGGCCAGCCTTGTCGTCGTTGATTGGGTCACGGCTTTCATCGAACTGTCGGCGCGTATCGGCAGGTGCCCTCCGGTGGTATTCAGCTTGCGATGTGGGCAAGAACGATGAATGTGCCCTGGCTCTCCACAGTTGGAGCAGAGTGGTCGGCAATCCGCAGCGCGCCATATGTCTGTCTTCCGCATATAGGGTCGCCTGACAGTATCCTGCCGGGCCCAGGCTGCCACAAGATACGTTTCGAGGTACGGTGGCACTGGCATGGGCGTGGGTCGACGATCAGCACCCTAAATAGCTTTATCCGTTCAGCTGGTAGGATATTTCTGGAGGCAATGAACGACGCACAGCGTTTGCGTCGGTAAACGAATCGGATGGTACGGCGGAGGGTTATGGCGGAGACTCGAGTAGTTTGAATTAGCTACCCGTTCAAACTGCTCAAGGCAGTCTTGCGTATCTTCGTTCGGCCGGCCATGAAATGGTTCAGGAATGCGCATATTCTGGATCGTCACCTGTGGCAGGACTCCTTGAAAATGCCACTTCTTGAGCAGAGGGGGGGAGGGGGGGCTGCCGCGAGTGTTGTTCCTTATAAAAGACCAAATTATGATCAAGATCTTGAAGGAAACGGCTTGAGTGAAGCACAGGCGTCTCCACGCGTGGCTGTCTCGTAGGGCTGGACCCAGGGCTTCTCACAGGAGTGCCGATCATGAGGTGATGGGGCTCAGCGCTCCTACCAGTGTCGCAGGTTATAAAATACAAGGGGTTTGTTTAGAGACACGGAGAGTAGAACTCATAGAGACGCTCTAAAAAGAGGGTGCTAAAATTTTGGTCTTCGTCACTCGCCTGCGCAGCGCCTCTTGAGCAAATCCACTATCTGCATTGTCGTCGCTATCTGGCAACTAGACGCAGCTATGCACGCGGCAATATGTATATCTTCAGAAAACGCCTTTCCCGTTAAATACAATCGATTTTAGACCCAAAACTAGAGGCGGATATGCTTCTTTACAAAATACTTTTAGAGGACCGTTATTATGTTGCAGTCTAAATTCCAGAATGCGTTTGATTTTTTTGCTTCCACTTTTGCACTGTCACGAACGAAACGTGTGCTTTAGAAAGCAGACGCGTATGTTCATAATAGGCCGACAAGCTTATCAGAGTAAATCTCCAGATTACGTATTACCATGGTGGCCAAACTTGGACAACAATCTACTTTTCTTTTTCAGTGGCGTATTTGTAACTTCAGTAATACCAATGCGATCGTATATTTTACCAGCAGAAAACGTTTTATTATGAATGATAACAGGACTTACAAATATGTTATACAAGAAAATGTTAGCAAATACTGTATTTTGTGTATCCAATTGAGTACAACAATGTCGTGTTTGAATGCGGATATACAAAATTGTTGAGGGATAGAAGCGCATGTCGCAGAAGCACGCCGATTGCAGTGCCTTGCGCTTTGGCGCCTTCGCGCATAATGCAGTGGCACGCTGCCTGCATTTTTATTAGCAATGCTGGCGCTAAATTTACGCGAAAGAAGTTCAGTTCTGGTCACAGGTGCTCCCACCAGCTCATGGTGCGCAGGACAGAACAAACCAACACTGCTCATACCTTTTGATATGACAACGCAGGCGCGAGGCGTAGGAAGGGGAGAAAATAGACCTTAAATGACATTGAAGGTAAAAACGCACGTATTCGGGCGTCATCTGAAATTTTTATGACGACGAGAAAAGCCTGTCGTCCTAAAATATACTTTTTCGCGAGTTTAATACCCAGTCATAAGAACAATTACCACGGGCATTTATGTTTTAAAAACTCTTGAACCCTTTTATCAATACAGCAGGCCCCCACCGCGGTGGTCTATAGTGGATAAGGCACTCGGCTGCTGACTCGCAGGTCGCGGGATCGAATCCCAGCTGCGGCGGCTGCATTTCTGATGGAGGCAGAAATGTTGTAGGCTCGTGTGCTAAGATTTGGGTCCACGTTAAAGAACCCCAAGTGGTCGAAATTTCCAAAGCCCTCCACTACGGCGTCTCTCATAATCTTATGGTGGTTTTGGGACGTTAAACCCCACAAATAAATCAATCAATACGGCAGGGGCCTTCCAAGCCCAAACTTTGCCGCTCACGTCCCTGATAACAGCGCTAGCTTTCACAACTCACAGTTCTGGCCCTTTTCGATGTCGATGACTCGAATAGTTGAGGAACAGAAAGGTAACTGCTTGTCAAGATACATATTCATAGGAAACAATTTAGTCTAGTAATCTTTGCCATCCATCAGTCCAGTGTTCTTCAGGCATAACTTAATTCATTATATGTCTTCTTGAAACAATTATGACTTAATTTTTCTGCTTTACTGGCTCCTTTCTTTTAATTACGCCTTTTGATCGACGCCTAAACATGGCGTGCGAATGTCATGTTTGGCCCTGATAATTATGGCCCAAAACCTTTCGCAGGCCAATGGTCAGATAGCACGAATTTTTTCTATATTCAAAGATGGCTTATCACAATTATGCGTGATTTTATATGTCCGAAACCTTGATGTTTAGAGGCACGAACAATGAGTGATATCATAACATTGGACATGCGCATTCACAATGTACGAAAGGCTATAAAAGAAGATACTGAGCTCCCTTTTCCCGCGAAATAATATTCTAAGCACCATTTTATAATTGTGGCCGTTTTAATTGCGATCATGTTGATCTAAATTCTGCTCACAACAATGTAGTTCTTCGAATACAATAAAGAAGCGTAGACAAAAAAGTATGCTGTAGTGCACCCACATAAGTGACTCTTACACCATAAATAGGCTTTTGCAGCACTTTTTCCAGTTTTTTTAAAGCATGCAGCGCTCTAAAGTAACAATAGTAAAAGTGCAAGGTCTTTTGATAAGATCTTGAAATATGCTTACAATGAAGAACAATTATAAATATATAGAAGCTGGGCTTTTTATAGGAAACTAATTCATACACTGCCTATATATTGAAACATCAAGAACATTCAAGCAATTCGGTGGCTCTGCTGTCTCGCAAAATCGACGCTGTTAGAATACGGCGAAAATGAACGTTGTTGCTGTAGGCGTACTCGCTGTATTCTCTCTTCTCGCACTTCCGCAGCTCATAGTGTGTCCATTTCACGAGCCTACTTTTCAGGAACTCCTCCAGGTAAGCATGCAAAATTTATGACGCCGACGTGACTATTTGCACTGTTTGCTTTGTCTAAGCAATGTATTATTGCTACACAGCAAAGTTGTGCGCTGACGCTTTAGATATTGTGGCTGCACTCCTGAAGCTGGCCATACAACTTGCAGTGTGTTTATTTCGCTAGGGTAAATACTTTGGAACCCCAAACGAAAATCACAATGTGTAAAGCTTTGGGAACAAAGTTCTCTAAGCTTTTTGATTCCATTGGGTACTGCGAACAGGAATTGTCACCATCATGAACAAGTACGCGATCACTTCAACAAATGCTGCACTCTCACAGCATGCGTATTCATTAATCCAGCATAGAATGCAATATCAAGAATGAGCGAGCCTCTTGACTGACAATGACGCAACATCACGTAAAGCTACACTTTATCTCAGTTGTATCTTGCAGCACTGTGGAAGCTGCAGCTCGTTTCAGCCAACAGTAAAAGCGAACTTTTTTCAAGACGTGTTCATCCGCGTCGCGTATCCACGCTTCGTCATTTTGGAGTCTGCTCAAGTGCTTTTTCGATCATTCATCCTTTCCAGTGATATAACACGCAAAAACGTGTTTGAGAGCGTTACCTTACCGTTTATTTGATGTTCAGAAACGCATGTCTAAAAATTGCATTTGTGACAAGTTGTAATTTCATTTAGGATCAAAGCTACTCCGTGTGTGGATCGTTTGCTTGTAGTGGTGTGCAGAGTAGCAGCCACTGCTAGTTAGTTTTACGAATTGCTTGGTAAATGGCTTTGTATTTATATGTCCTTGGAAATAATATTGTCATGGGCATAGAAAGGTACCTCAGGCACGGGCGCAGAAACTACACAGAAGGAATGAAGACGACGATGTTGTTGTGGGGCTGTGTCCTCGACTGCCTTGTTGACCTGCATCCTTGCGCACTGTGTGCACTGTTAGCCCGACTGGCATTAACTTATTAAATACTCCCCATTACAAAATTTTTAGTGAAGGTGCTGGGTAACCTTCCGACTCTGTATCTCCACAGCGGACGTCAGCTTAGTCTCGCCATGATGCCTGAAGGCAGTGCGCCGTCCATTAAGCCTACGCCTGCTCATCACCTATGATCCCTTCCAATTTTCTCAATACAGGTACATTTTGCGGTACCGTCATAACTGACGTTGACGAGTGGCTCGCCTTATACGAGCGCGTCAGCAAGCGGTACAGGTGGCATGAGACGCTTATGCTGGCCAACATCAATTTTTACCTGCAAGGTACTGCACGCGCCCAATACGAGACGCACGAGGAAGACCTGAGGAGTTTGGGACGTGTGCAAGCAGAAGCTCCGTGACTTGTTCGGCCTGTCAGTTGCTCGACAAATAGCAGCCAAGCAGGAACTCACGTCACGAGTTTCAATCTCCCACCGAGTCATACGTCACCTATATGAAAGGCGTGCTCGCCTTGGGCCGGAAGGCCGAGAAAGACATGACCGAAACTAGACAAGGTCAGCAATGTGTTTAAGGGCATAGCTGACGATGCCTTCAAAATTCTAATCTGCAGGAACTGTACCTCCATTGACTCAATTGTCAGTGAATGTCAGTGGTTCGAACAAGATAAAAGCAGGAGAATCACTCAACTCTTTTCTCGACTCCCCAACAAGCTGCGACTGCTTCTGGCAAGAATACTGTGGCGACACGTCCATTTTCGAATTCTTCCAACATCACAAGAATTGTCCGCACTGTCCACCAGGAGCTTGGAAGCCATGGCTCCTTCCGCTTATCAACCCCCTGTGCCTGACAACTTGGCGCAAACATCTCTTATTCAGGCTGTTGTGCGACAAAAGCTTGCCAACATGGACGTCTTATAAGGTTCCCCAAAACTCCAACCACACACCACAGCGCATATAGCCGAACGCTCATGACTCTTACTACCACGGTGCCCCACTTGTTGCTGCTGCCGCTTCGGTCCCGCAGTTCTCATCGCACTACCGAAGTTCATCTGAGTGGCGCACACAAGGTGATCGACCGACATGCTTCTCTTGCCATCGTGTTGGCCACATTTCCAGCCACTGCCGCAACAGGTGGTTTTTCCAGCAACGTTTTCTAGACGACCACCGACGGGATCGTGGGCAGTATTCGCCACCTCGTTTTGCCGATGACCACCTTCAGGACCTCTCACCTAGCCATTCTACGATACGCTCCGAACTATACTACGCCGATGTCGTCGCCCAGAAAACCCGACAGAGCCGCTGGCCGTCGCCTCAGGGTCCCAGCTGCGCTCCTCTCAACGCCGTCGCTCCCCAACACCGGCGTATTCTGAGCAGTTCTCGGGAAACGAACAGATGCAACTTCTGGATGTGGTGCTGCATTAAAAACTCGTACCGAAAAACCTCTACCGACCACTAATTCCAGGCAAAATTTACTAGGCGTTCTCATCGATGACCTGACCGTCTCTGCTCCAATAGACACTGGTGCCTACATATTCGTTATGAGCTCACGTCTTAGATCCCGCCTGAAAACGTTTTCACACCTGCCATGTCTTCGACTGTGCGAGTACCCGACGGCAGCCAAACATTTCTTGGTATGTGCCTGGCCCGCGTCACTGTTGCCGGCCTTCCCCTTCAGTCCTCTTCGCTGTTATAGACGCTTGCCCCCACGACGGATTCTCGGCATTGACTTCTTGACTAGGCATTCAGCCCTCATTGATTGTTCAACGGACACTTTACGGCTAGAGTTGCCTTTGTACTCGAATGTCTCTCCTACAGCTCACACACTGTTATGGTCCATGGAGTGTCTACAATTACAACCTCAGGCCACTGTGTACATTTTATGTCACCGTTCTCACGGTGTTCCTGATGGCGACTACTTGGCAGCTCTGCTCATTGACCTTATCTTTTCCCGGAACATCATACTTCCTCATGCTATAGCGAGTATTATCGACAACAAGACGCTTCTCTCTGTCCTCAACTTCTCTGTGGCGAACCTGGTCATTCCGCAAGGTATTGCCTAAGCAGAACTCTCCACTCTGTAGCAATGTACAATTTCATTTCTCGCTTCTGGCATCAAGAGCGTAGCCGAACCTGTCACAGCCGCACAAAATAGAGCTTTCCTAGACAAAATTATACCAAATTATCTGTCGCCGTCCCAAGTTGAAGCGCTCTTTGGTCTTCTATTTTCTTAACTCGACTATATCATACCGACGACCATTTCTTGGGCCACACGAGCGTCATAGCCCACTGTATCGACACTGACGACGTCAGTCTCTTTCATAAGCGTCCTTGCCATGTGTCTCATCCAGAGCACCAAATAATACAGAAGGGGGTAGGAAAATACTCGACAAAGACGTCATAAAGCCTTCAACCAGTCCTTCGGCATCACCTATTGTGCTTGTTAAAAATAAGGACAACACCTGGTGGTTCTGCGTCGACTATCGCCATATCAATCAAATAACCAAGAAGGATGCCTATCCTCTACATCGAATTGATGATAAGCTTGATTGCCTTCGTGGTGCCAAGTATTTCTCTTCCCTGGACCTGCGATCTGGATAATGGCAAATTTCAGTCGATGACCGCGACAGAGAGAAGACGGCATTCATAATACCCGACGGGCTTTATCAATTTATAGTCACGCCTCTTGGGTTTCGCAGTGTGCCAGCAACTTTTGGAATGGATGACGCCTTCCTTCGCGGTTTTAAGTGGTTGACGCGCCTGTGCTATTTAAACAATATCACCGTTTTCTCGCCAACCTTTTAAAAACATCTTCTATGTCTGTCGGCCATTCTTGACGTTTTTCGCTGTGCTGGCCTCTACCTTAACGCGTCTAAGTGCACCTTTGGACGCCTTGAAACAAAGCTACTTCGCCACCTTGTTGACGCTACTGGGGTACGACCTTACCCTGATAAAGCCCGTGCTCTGTGCGAGTTCCTGGTCCCACGTTCCAGGCAAGAGTCCGCAACTTTTTGGGACTCCATTCTTATTTCCGCCGCTTTGTCAGCAACTTCGCGGAAATAGCTCGGCCTCTCATGGACCTCCCTCAAAAATAACGTGGCATTTTCCTGGCGTGAAGACCAGGATTATTCTTTTGCGTCGTTGATTTCTGCGCTCACATTACCACCTGTGTTGGCTCATTTTGACCCAACTACTCGAACGGAACTTCGCACCGACGCAAGTAGCCATGGCATAGGGGCGATACTCGCACAAATGCGGAACGGCACAAACCGGGTCTTAGCGTACGCTAGCCGCCCTACTTTCTCAGTCGGAAAGGAACTATTTAATTACGCACCGAGAGTGCCTGGCTCACGTCTGGGCTCTCGCAAAATTCTGTAAGTACCTATGTGTACGCACGTTCGCAGCCATCACAGACTACCATGTGCTCTGCTGGCTGTCAACCCTTAAGGATCCTACTGGAAGACTCGGGCTTCGATTGCAGGAGTACGCGTTCTCTGTAAGGTACAGTCTGGCAAGCTTCACAGCGATGCCGACTGCTTATCTTGACACCCTGTTAATCCACCCACTCCTCTGAGTTGGAAGCTGATGCCAACATCCTAGCCATAACAGATTTTCTGCTCATAGCCAACGAATAACACCGAGATTTATCGCTGCTATCGATGATTGATCGTCTACAATCCGGCCATGAAGACCCTTCACTGAGCCCGTTTTTGCTTCAAGACAACGTTTTGTACCGCTGCAACTTACAGCCCAATGGCGCGCAATTTTTGCTCGTTGTGTCACGTCATCTGCGCAAGGACATCTTGCAAGAACTTCACAATGCCCCAACTTCCGGACATTTAGGTGTCTCCAGAACCTATGACCCCATTCGTCGACGAGTATTCTGGAAGGGCATTTATCGTTTCGTTCACCGCTACGTTGCAGCGTGTGACCTGTGCCAGCGTCGAAAGAAGCCTACGTCTCTCTCTGCCGGTCACTTTCAACCTATTGGAGTCCCAGCCGACCCGTTTCATCGGGTGGGTTTAAATTTGTTAGGTCCTTTCCCAACATAGGCAACGGAAACAAACAGGTAGCAGTAGCTACGGGTCATGCCAATCGGTATGCCATTACTCGAGCGCTACCGACCGGCTGCGTGACGAACGTCGCAGATTTCCTATTCTATCAGATCATCCTTCAACATGACGCTCCTTCTCACCTACTCACACACCGGGGCCTTTGTTTAGATGGCGTTAGTGGGTTTCGTACAGTTGACGAATGAAGAGGGTAGATAGCACTAAGAAATTCACGGCATTAAAGAGGTTGAAACCACCCAAGTTCTGGGAGCCCACGTTAATAACCGGGCAACTCATTTGCTTTACACAAACTAAAAACGTCTTGCCTACAAATTTCTCGCATGATTATTTGTGTTGCTAACCGACCAAGAGGGATGAAAAAACACGACATATTGCGACTCATACAGGCATTTGTTATCAGTCGCGTAAACTAGAGCTTTCCTTACCTGATGGTCTTGAAAGCAGCAAGCACAAAATAGAGAGTCATATGTGTGACTCTCAAGAAAACTCTGAAGCTTCCCCGTGGACACTCTCGGAACGTCTGCTCCAAATGGGGCTCCACAATACCGTATCAGAACTATTCTATGCACACCACACGAATCAAGTCATGCGCCTGGCCATCAATAAAACGGGACGTAAAACACTACCAGAACTCGTCATAGAAGCCCCCATTGTGAGAAGGAGAAAACAACGTGTCCCACATGAATGGTGGCAGGACGTCATAATCAAACCACTACCACGCAACATGCATCCTCAATTCCACGAGCATCGACGTCAAGCATTGGCAAAGTTTACGACAACTACTCAGATACGGAGGGTGCCTTCTTTGTTGATGAAGCTGGATCAGTGAACGGCAAATATACAGCAAGCGTCATTCATCGTGGAAAACAGGTTGATTGTATATCAGCCCAGGACACGGGCACAATAAGTATGGAAGAAACAGAAATCGCCCTCGACCTACATAACCCAAGGACCACCTTCGTTCTAACAAATTGAAAAGCAGCCTACCAAAATTTTTGTAAAGGCTACACTGGCCCCATTGCACGTCGACTTCTTACACAACTCTCGTCGTCACACTCACAGGGCAAATGAAAAAAGCTTATATGTATAACCGCCCACTGCGTAGTTAGGGGCAATGAGCGCGCCCCTGCCTCGCCCGGAGACTGACTTTTCCGGAACTCCGACACCAACATATCGCACCCACTCTTAGCTATACGTATGGGCCTGCTCCTAACATACACAGATATTATAGAACATCAAAACTTGAAAGACGGAAACTTCTACCCGCGGGGCCAAGCTTAGTAAAGAATCTCAGGTAGCGTGGTGCCGCCTGCAGACCTTGTCATACCCCAATCCATACATACTGCCCAATATAGATCCCAACACATACGCACCACAGCACAGATTCTGCGTCAATAAAACAGCCAACTTGTACCACATGATATGAGAATGTCCAGACAATCCACCTCTACAACCCAGAGCACAACACAACACTGTAGTGTGGGAGGCAGTTTTCTCCAGCTCAGATCCGAAGGCCCAAGAGGCCCTTGTGAGACGAGCGAGGGCAGCGGCCCGTGCCAATCGGATCCCGGACTAAGGATCGCACTCACTGACATTCCTTCTTCGTCACAAAATAAATGTTTTATTCTCTCTCACACGGCATATCCACAGAGTGAATGATGGTGAGTGGGGCGAAGCGTCGACCCGTCCGTCTGTCTGTCACACAGACAGACAGACAGACAGACAGACAGACAGACAGACAGACAGACAGACAGACAGACAGACAGACAGACAGACAGACAGACAGACAGACGGATGGACGGACGGATGGATGCACTGATGGACAGACGGACGATCGCTTCGCCCCAATAATCATCATTCACTCTGTAGATATGCTGTGAATTTTCTGCCCTCTTCTGTTTGTGAGGGACCCAGTTCTTTTCGTTTCTGCCCTACAGTGCACCACTATCACACGAAATGAGAAAAAACTCAATAAATGAAAAAAAAACATGCAAGCAGACAGTGGGATTGGAACTCGGGTCTCCGTGTGTCAAATGAGTACTCTACGACTGAGCCAAGACGCTCTTTGATAACACCTATGCAAACTGGCCTTAGCCAGTCTTCGTGTTGGGATAAGAATCACGTTAATGCGAGTAATAAAGCGTGGCTTTTTCGTGAGCTTCTCTAAAGTATGACGATCGATTGATTGATATGTAGGATTTAACGTCCCAAAACCACCATATCAGACGCCGTAGTAGAGGGCTCCGGAAATTTCGACAACCTAGGATTTTTCTCCATGCAGCCAAATCTGAGCACATGGTTCTACGGCAATTTCGCCTCTATCGAAAATGCAGCTGCCGCAGCTGGGATTTGATCACGCTACCGGCGGGTCAGCAGCCAAGAACTTCGACCCCTAGACCACAACAGCGGGGCGCCAAAGAATGACGAAATATGGGGTCTTTACGGCTTCCCTATCACGTAGAAATTAGGAATATTTACGGCATAGTGAGTATTCTGCAGGATTGCTTGTAGCGATTACAAAAAGAATGTATAACAAGGCACTTGAGGTCCGCTCTTCTAGCCTTCTCAGTGACTGTGTGGAGCGTTCCGCGAAGGACAGGCCGTGGTTTTTCATAACAGCGCCAATGCTAGCACTTTCACCACTATCTTTTACAGTGAAAGCTGTTATGAGATACCAACAAGGGTTGTGTGCGCCGTAGTTGCCCGCCACCCAGTGCTTGTGTCCGTAACTACTATTGGATGAAATAAAAAAAGTTGCAGCATATCCACGGAAAGAATTATGATGAGTGGGGTGAAGCTTCGAAGGGTTTCATTGTTAAATCGCGAATTGTTCGTTTGACCGTCTACCTGTCCACCCCTGCTGAGTGAGTCATCGAACTAGGTGGCCACGTACGAGCTAGCAGGGACAGACTCAAGGCTTTTGGATCTTTGCACCTAAAAAATAAGCAAATTTTAAACGTTTATGTACCAAAATGACATTTGGACGCGGGTCTCCTGCGTGTCAGCCCAATATACTACCACTGAGCCACGCAGCTGCTTGAAACGCGTATGCAAACTGGCCGTAGACGGGTTTCATTTCGCGAAAGGAATCTCGTTATTATAAGCAATAAAGCATTCTAAA
>WOVY01008968.1:0-13688 GCA_013436015.1 Rhipicephalus annulatus | reverse complement strand
GTTAATTTTATTCCAATGTTGCCTCATTCCTTCATGCTAACCGCTTCTTAATGTGTCTGCGTGTTTCGATTTCACTTCCTTATAACTGAAAAACAAACTGTGTCTGTTTGATTTATTCTATGATAGATTACTCTCTAACACCAACAGCACTAGGTTCGCCAATAACTTTCTTTGAACTAAGTGGTATACCAACTATGGCAAAATGACATCCTCCTTCACCGCGATTAAACTTTGAAATGATTTGCACTACTCAATAAAAGCATGTTCATATTTACATTCACTCCAACATGAACTTCAAATGTAATGTTATAGCAGAAAGCTGACAACAATAATAATTTATAATTGAAAAGTGTAAGCAAATGGAAATTTTAAGCTGGATGTTTTTTCATGGTCTGCTAAGTCCACTTGTTTTAACCTGTTATTAGGTACTTATGAGGATTTGAGCGTGTTTTTATTATTTTAATTATTTCTTGTAGTGTTCTGGTACTTTCACTGTTCACTTACACTTACGTGTGTAATATACATGCCTTTATAATTAAACCTTTCGTTGTTATCGTCAACCAAGGATCCCTCTGCAGTCGCCCGACTTTGGGGCCTTCGTATGCATACTTCCAAATGCAAACTCTGTATCTTGAATAAATGATTGAAACTGAAAAACAAGTCAGTTGTGACCGCGAATGGTGCTTAAGCAGCCAGTTTTGGGACACCTCACGGCTGTTCCGAGATCTGATGGGGTGTGTGCCAAGAAGCATTTGCGGCCTTTAGGGATATTTGGTAGGCGTTCTGTCACAGTACGGAGGAGAAATCGCACAGAGGAATGAGGAAGAGAGAGCAAACAGCTGATAGGCTTGCTTGGAAGAATCATAAACACTTAAACGAATGAAGAAACTCAGGAATAAATCGCTGGTACTGGCAGGCATTGTTCTTGAAACCTTGATATTGAATAGCTAGATAACATTACCACCTAAGGTTCCAGCGTGACCATATTGTCAGGCATTACCAGATAAAGCATTTCAATTTAAGGAGCCTTGAAAAACCATACCAGAATACCGGATATGCTTTGCGATAGTTTAGGCAACTCTTACAGATAGCATGCGGCAAAAAGTTTAATTTTATTGAAAAACTGCTATAACAGGCGCGAAATAACGGTTCTTAATTTAGTCACGTTGCCATATGTCGCGCCTGCTGCTAAAGAGATTTTTTCGTATTATTATTCTTTCAATCGCATGGTGCTCATGATCCCTAAAGTTATATTTACTGTGCAATCCCCTATGAAAACTTTGAATGGATTATGCAATATCCTCTTTGCAGACAAGCGTATTCTCTTACGTGTTGCATATAGTCATGCTAGGCTTTAGTTCCGTGTTTTGTTCAAGTCTGTTACATACTTTCACGCCTCAGTGTAGGGCAATTCCGTGGCACTCATGCACCACTTTTTTGTATGCCCAGGCTCAATTTAAAGGATATACCTTAAAATACTTCAAGGATAACGATAAAGATGTATTGGCTATCTACAATTATTCGCTGTTGGAGCCTGCCACCTAATAAGACAGAGATTGTCGCAAGTGACGTTTCTGGTTCTCTCGTGCGAACATTTAAGTTTAATATACAAGTAGTACTGCAGTTTAATATCGGAAAACCGCAATATTATTGTAGTGAAAGGCTCGAGAAATTTCGCCACCTGGAGTTCCATGCACCGAATGATAGATGCCTTAAAGGAAGCTTTGTGCAGGCGTTAAACATGTGCTTGCAGACGACCGTCATAATGGTGGATGCGACTGTGACGAATATAAAGCACAGTATGAAGAACAAGGCGACCAATCGCCAACCTAATCGCCTGATCAGTTGTAGTATATGAAAGATTTGACGCGAAGTTACCTTCACGTGTGCAGAAGAAGACCAAAAGTGCTTCGCTCTAATGCAGTTACCCGAAACAACTGCTTCACGGGAGGCACTGACCGGGTGGATGCAAACATAGTAGACCTATGCTGGATTTCAATTAATGAAAAAAGTGGTGGGGAGCAACATTTCCTTTCCAAGATAGCCATAAGCAACGTGTGCTGCTTATTCACAGCACACGATTCAACGTCACTGAACTTCAATTCCGGAGATAAATCTCTCGAAGCTACCCGAAAAGGTGGGATAACAAGCGAAACAAATTGGCCGCTAAACAACGTCGATGCTTGCCTAAAAGCGCGTCTTGGGGTACACATTTTAAATGAGGGACAGAGTTCACTTCGTTGCAAATGTGCTTAATGGGTACGGCAAAAGGTGCTGGTGCAATGGAGAGAATTCAACAGCATGATAAGCATACAGTGCAGCAAATACGACCAAATATGCATTCAATGAATCTCACCACTTCACAATAACTGCCCAACAAATCCCTAAATTAGGTTTCGTGATGAGCCACAACCCGAATATAGTTTGCCTCTTGGTCATTTTCGCTGTAAACCCTAGAGCCCAGCGTGACCACGCGGTCTCGGGCCATGTCTTGTAAATAAGACCTCGTTCACGATGAAATTCTCAGTGTGATCTAGACACACACAGATACTATAAAAAAACGCATATGCTTTCACGACACTCACTAAAAAAGAAACTGGTCCCTCATGGGTTAACGATTATTTATATTAATACAATGACAGTACACTATGTGGTGTGGTAATCTGACGAGTTGTTCAGTGATAATTTTCCTAAACTGTCGGCGTGAGATTGGGAGTAAGCAAAAACGAAACAGCCTATTTGGACTCTCAATGCTAGAGCGCCTATGTTTCGTTGCCACCCATTGTCTGGAGGCTGTCTCGTATTCATTCGATCGACAGAACGAGCCTCCGTCCATTGTATGCCTCTTCTGGAGCTATTCTCACGTATTGACCCTCAAACAAGCCTCGATGAATCCCGTACAGTTCCCACTCGTTCATCCGTTCAATTCATCCTCTGCTTAGTCACAGAAAACGTAGAAAACAGCCCCCCCCCCCGAATAGCCATGCTGACTTACTTCTCACGAGTGACAAAGCTCAAAGGTGCACTTGTTCAACCGAAGCTCCACGCTCCCTCTAGGTGATTTCGGCATATCGATTCCAAACGATGACGTCTTTCAACAGGCGTGTGCTACCCGTCGAAAAGCGTCTTCTATTGGAATTGATACACCGAAAGCGGCCCGAGGGAGCTACTATCTTTCATAAAACAAGCATATCTATCAAAGTTGTCACTCGTCGAAGGCAGGTAAACATGTCTATTAGGCCACGCACGCTCCTGGGCAAATAACGTCAAATCTAAAAACTGCCTCAAGGTGTCACTCCTCTGAGACAGCCCTGCTGCTCGCGCGTAGTACGCCGATGTGGACGCGGCTGTATATTTTTCATGGTTAAAACGTGATTCGATATTCGGTTTCATCAAAGTTATCGCTTCTTCACATGCTGCACTGTCACCTACACGCAAAATAGAGAAACAGCCTCATTGAACGGCGATTGCGAGGTGACGTAGGCAGGCTGCGTCGTATTTCGAAAATAACACCGATAAAATGTTCAAGGTCATATGTTCAATCCATTTCGCACCAGGATGTCGCTGTCGTTATTGCAAAATTTGAAGTTAGATTGAAGCTGTTCTTTAATAGTTGTCGTTGTTTCACCAAGGAGATTGTCACTCGGCTAGTACTCGTGATTTACAGCTATCACTTGCATTTCTCCACCACTCGACGACCATTGAAGATTTTCAGCGCATTTTCTGTGGGAACTACGCTATATAAGCAGACATCAAAGTGAAACAAATAGAGATAATACAGACGTTCCTTTTACGCAAGCACCGAACGTCATATTCACACCGAAGAACTTGAAAACCAATGAGGCCATTTCCGCTCTTTCGAGACTACCATCTCGTTTGTCTGCTGCTGTTTTTTCCTCTGGACATCACCCATGAGTCTCGCTCATTGAATACAAAAAAACACACTGCATAATCTCATAAGCTTCATATTTCAATTGCTAAAATTTTCATCCATATTGATACTGTCGCGTGGCAAAAAGCGATATGCGGGCTGGCCTACCATCCTTGTTCTTTCGAAAACGCTCCGATCTCGGCGTTGCTCTCCGAACAAATGCTTGTTGTCATTTAGGAGAAGAAGCCGCGCATAAAATACTGCTGGAAAGAGAGATTAACGATCGCGACAGATATTGTCTTTAAGGCAGTCGAGCATGCGGCGCCGTCTTGCGGCACAAATCGCGCTGGCGCCCACTGTCGCCTCAGTGATTACTCACTAAAGAGCAGATGAAGCTAGAATTAAACACGTCGCGACCGCAACCCGTGCCGCTTTGCAAAAAATACAGTCTCGCGAGAAGTGCGGGTCGCTGTTATTTTTTAGTCTAGGACCATCTTTCAAGTTTTATCTCCAAGGGCGCCAGTCGCTTGAGCTGGTGCAAGTAGTGCGAGTGCACGGTGAACAGATCAAAATCAAGAGAGAGAGAGAGAGAGAGGAAGACGAAGGAATGACAAGAAGGTTAACCAAAAGCACGGTGTAAGATTAACTTGGGTGATGACACAGCGCCACGCGGCGCGTCCAGAATGAGTTCGCCGCCTGGGCTGTTTCCGTTTGATGCGATAGATGACGCTCGCGGAGAGTCAATTCTGAGCGAATCTATCCGCGTGTAGAATGTTATTGCTGCGGAGCGTCGCTGTTTATTGCGCTCGTTATGCTTGTGTACATAGAGGCCATTACATTATTACACCGTGTATCTGCTGCAAACAAAATTGATTGCGTAATTTTCTATCCAGCTTGTTGCTGAGAGTATAGCCTTTAGTAAACGTCGTATAGCCCTTAGTACACGCGACGTGTAGCCCTTAGTACCAGCATGAGCAGGCCACGGGAGGGGCCTCTCATCAACGTCGTCACTACGCACAAGCTTTGTTGAGGTCCTCTAACGTAGCCGTGCCGCAGGAAACTTAATTAACAAGCGTATGTTTAGCATAAGTAATATTCCTCCTAGATGTGTTGGCCCTGCCCTTCGTAAAATATTCGAATATGTTGACGACGCATTTATTGCTTCGCCCTTTTGGCGGAACTGTGGCTTTTTTGTGATATAAATACACCGACAGCAGCATACGTCGCCCTGCAGGAGCGGTTGTATTTTAACGCGACAACACAAAAGAGCTCGTTTCTTTGAAATTCGGATGTCAGCAGTTTTGAATCACAAGAAAAAAGCAGCACTGTGCGCGAGAAAAACATTTGACGTGTTTGCAATAAGGATAGCAGACCGAGTGCAAAGTCGCCCTAGCTATTAGGATGGCGATAGTCCACGTCAGTGTGTGCGTGCGTGTGTGTATACGTGTGTGCCTTCTGATATCGCTCTCACGTTCTGGTTATTCAGCAAAATGAACAAAAATCTTCATTAAAAACTTTCAACTAATGTATTACGGAACTCACACGCATTTTATTAAGAACTTAAATTAACACAGTACTCTTGGCAGCCTTGCCGTTAGCGTCACGTAGATTTCAAACTCTGGCATTGTAAGCAGCATTGCATGGTGGGACAACTTTATTTGGTTTCGAAAGTCGACCCTGGGTAACCCGTCTCACCCCCATATGTCAGGACTGCCGGGTCAGTGCCATCAGCCATATTTTGCGTTATTAATTAGGCTGTGCGGACTTGATGAAGAGCATATGAGACAGTGCAATTGTGCTCACTTACCACAGCAGTACAATGTGTGCAACTCGATCCTTACTTACACCGCCGTGGTGGAACGCGGACAATCAGGTTTCGCGTTTGATGAGCCATCTAACGATAACTAAGGCCTTCGCCTTAATACTTAATTGGTGTTGTAACGCAAGTACCAGGGTATGAAGTGCGCAAGCACTGTTGCAAGACGTTGACGATGAAGTGCTAGAGACATCCAAAAAACGAGAAAATCTTACTTGACGATATCAAGCATGGCGAACTGAGTATAATCACGACGGCTGTAACAGATAAATAGTATGTACAATGATCTCTGTTCACTGGTTATTATACAAAATCAAATTTTTCGTGGTCACAATAGGGATAGATGGGGCCGCTCAAAAATGCTGCATTTGAATTTAAAACATAGAAATACTTTCCTGGAGTGATAAAGAAGTGAGTCGGTATAACGCGTAGGCCAACACTATCAGTGTCGTGTTCAGAAGTATCCTCCTCATTACGTGGAGAAGTCCCGTCGCTGCTAAAATCAAAGAGCTACCTTTGCATCCGTGCCTGCTGATTCATCATCGCCATGCTGTGGAGTCGCTGTATTCACGCGCAATAAATTTGGTGTAATTTCAGCAGTCTGGTCAGGCACTTCAGATGTTGTTTGAACTTTTTGGCTTCTGTCACTTTCGAGAAGATTGCGGTAGACACAGTCGTTCTCGCAGAGCTTTCAAGGTATTTCGCTGCACGGTTTGGTGTTTTGGCAGACAGAGCATCCGGAAAGAGCGCAAGTTTCTTTGGTGCGTCCAACATGTCAATTCTCTTGTATTCTGCTTGATATGATACAGAAATCACTTCATCCGAGAAATTCTTCGCGCACATTTGGTCAGTACGAAGTTAGGCTCTGTCAGCTCTCGGAATTGCCCGTCACCACTTATACAAGCACTCTTGTTCACGCGGTGCCTTGAAAAGCGACACATGGTCTGTACCAGCTCCCGTTACCCCAACTTGCCATTAGGGACAAAACACCACTTGCCCATTTCAAGGCGTAACCAGCGACAAGGATCACGCGTACTCTGAGTGATATGCAGCGTCGAGGTATATATGCACGGAATCACAAAGCGCGAATCAGCTAAACAAATGCACTGGCGATGCTAACAGGCACACAGCAATGCGTTTGCGAATCTCAAAATCTCGTGCATACGAAGAAGGAAGATTCCTTGTGCGCGCAAATTTCAGGATGAGCGCCACGCGAAAACTTGGAACGCCTTAGAGTAGTGCCATCTCAACTCGCGCAGCAGAAACTACTGGTATCTCAATTTAATTGATGGCACAATTTTTGCGCGCCCTCTCCTTACACGGAGTGACAAGTGTCAGCGCCTAATTCTTATCACGTGGTTGCAAGTGAGTGAGACAATAATTGGGTTATGTGATGGGAAAACTATGACTGCACTCTTCACATTGATAATTTGGTGCTTTCTTTTTGTGCATGTGTGTGTGTAGCACAAGGAATTACATCATTTATAATAGTCATAGATTGGGGGAAATAGCATCTGGTAACGAGTGAACATGAAAGAAAAAAAACTGAGCACACGCCGAAATCAGGGGTAACAAAAAACTAATTTTCCGCTTTTCACACACGTAAAGGTTTCGTGTTCTTCATAGATTTAATCAAGAGAACACCGCCTTTATGTACCTACGAGATTGCGCAAGAAGCACATTGCATACTTTTCTGACATGTTCCCAACTGTCCAGCTTAGTTTATTTGTAACTAATATATATATATATATATATATATATGGAAAGAAGTGTCTACCTAACAGCTCGTTTGTCTGTGTTTTGACACGTTATTGAGATCTAACAGACAATAATGCCAAGAAATGTATATGGGAAGGTATTGGAACCAATGTAACCTAAAATAAGAAGAAAAAAAGTGGGTGAAAAAATTACCACTCGTGAGCATGAATCAAACCTACGACCTTAGAATAACGCGTTCGATGCTCTACCACTCAGCTATTTCGTCTTTTTTTTATTGCCTTCTTGACTACCGGTCAAGCTAATATGACAATTACTATCACACGTGTTTCATGCGTGATAACGCGTCAAACAAAGATATTATATCTTCAGCACAGTCGGTAGTCTTATACACATCTCGCACTTTTATAACAGCTTCCACGAAACACTCATTAACGGATAGAACTCTTACATCACAGTGTCTGTACGATAGCATACTACGCCAAACCGAATGAAGACCAAGTAAAAATATAACATCCAAATTTTGCACAGAACTATCACAAGGCAAAAAAACGAATTCCATATGAAGTAAGAGGTAATCTTTCTTTAAAGTCCTCTGTAAAATGTCCCAAAAGAAAATAGCGTTCTCACAATCAATAAACACATGTTCAATGGTCTCAGGTTTGTTACTCCAGGAGACAGCTGCTTCCCCGTGGTACATACATCCCTCTCTCTTCAAGCCACGTTTTTACAGGCAAGGTTCCCGTATGAAGTGTAAAAAGAAGGTTTTCACATTGGGTGGTAAACACATGTTTTTCACTCGCTTTAGTACGTCATGACCATATAATTTTTCATACCTTGAACGGTACAGGGGCACAAAAAAACATTCTGTATTAGGTCTTTCATAAGGCGCTTTCTTTTCACATTAGTTAGGTTAATCTATCGAAAGCCTCGCCCTTAAGAAAGGATATGAAAACACAACTTCGCGCAAGAACGGTGACAAGGTGTGTCGTTCTCGCCTGTCTGAAGGTACAAAGAAGTCAGGCATGTGGTGTCACAGCGTTGTTTGAAATAAAGAACGGAAAAAAAGAGTCTCTCTGGTCTCTAATGAGCAGGAAACGTGATATTACTTGGTTAAGAAACAGATGGCACAGAGACAGCCCAAATTGCTTGACTCGCCGAAACAAGTTCGTTCTAGATGTTCTCTCCCACGTAGAGCTCCAGATGAACGTGACGAATATCCTGTGAACTTTGTGAATGCTTTTACGCGTACAACTAAGTACTTGCAAAAGGTACATTATTTTAGCAGCCAGAAACACGTTGCGTACAGCTGACCGAGAGAAAATTGATAAGTCACGACCACCCCATCCTTATCCTTCGGCGGTCACGCGCAGTTCTTCAGCCTTTCCTATCCAAAATGCTTCACTGTCTTGATACCTGTCCAATGGTACCCCTAGGTAACGACTAGGCGTCGTGAGCCACTGAATATTTCCAAAGGAACTGGGCTTAAGGTCCCATTCACCATGTCATAAACCAATGCTTTTCTCTTTGTTCATTAAACTTCCACTCGTGTCACAAAACCTTTGAATGATTTTTAACAACAAAGTGACACTCTCTCTATCAACTGCAAAAAAGGCAATATCGTCGGCGTATGCCAAAACACGCACTTCACATGACTGCAACCTGAAACCATTAATCCCTGCATGGTGAATCACTTTCTGACACATTGGTTCCAAAAATAGTGCGAAGAGCAAAGGACTTAAAGGACACCCCTGGCGCACGGAGGAAAGTACTTGTATGCGCTGTGAGAGTTCTCTATTTACAATGAAATTTGTGGTTGAACTTTTGTATGCCAATCTAATACCTTTACATATGATCGCACCTAGACCAACGTACTCAGCTAGCATGAAGAGTATATGGTGTGGAACGATGTCGAAAGCCTTGGTTAGGTCAATTTGCAACATAGCTACATTTAGAAGCACAGCGTCACAATACTCCAAAATGCTCCTGGCGACATGAATATTCGTAAAAATGCTCCTACGCTTGATGCCGCAGTCTGATGTGACCCGATAAACTTGTATGTAACTCCTTGCAACCTCCTAGCCAGAACTTTCATAAACAGCTTATAATCTACGTTTGTTAGCGTGATTGACCTGTATTCTGTGACTTTGCGTAAAACATGTTGCTCTATCCCTTTAGGAATCAGCACGTGTGTGCTCGATTAAACGATGGTGGCAGAGTTCCGCGATCTAAAGACTCTGAAGAAACCTCATTCAATGCGGCGGCCATATCCTCCTTGAACGCCTTGTAAAAGGCGGCATTAATGCCATCTGGACCAGGTGATTTGCCTATACCAAGATCATTGATAGCCTTCTCAATTTCCTCTATACTAATACACATTTCTAATAAATTTGTGTCCTCAGCATTAAGTGTCGGCATTTCTATCAAGAACTCATCTACAAAACCCGGCTCCTCTGGTTCGCGATAAGCAAACAAGTCCTGATAATAGTTTTCAAAAGCTTTCATAATATCTTTCTGTTCTTTCAATATTTTACAATTCCATTCTATCTCTAGTATGTCATGAGCTCGCGCATAATCCTTTTCACCTGACAAGGCTCGCTTTGTCGGGCTTCACCCACGAGGTATCTCTCAGCTCTTGCTCGTATAATTGCGCCTTTATAATTGTCTTCTTCAGGACATTCAATTTGTTTTTGACAACCTGCAGTTGATGTGCGAATAAGCCCGGGTTTTCTGCTTCAATATTCACGAAATCATTTAGCTGTGCCCGTAGCTCACGTTCCTGTTTTCGAGCTTGATACTGCATGTAGCAACCACACTCTATTGCGTTCATTTTTATCTTTTGCTTAAATAATTTTCATTTTTCCGTGGCATTCCTTTCTGCGTTTTTGAAAAAATTCTCGATTTCTTTCTTTGTCTTATCTACAAACCCTTCGTGCGTAATTATCTTAGTATTCAGTTTTCATGTTTCCCATACACCTTCTTTTTGCACTTTCTACCTATCTCAAATGAAACTAAGCAATGATCACTGATGGAAACAGCATAAACGTCATAGTTCTGAAATAAAGGTACTATTTCAGAACAAACATATGCTCGATCTAGTCGTGCGTGACTAGAACCTTGAAAATGTGTGAAGTGTTGGCGACTGCCACCCATCGCAAACTGAGCTACGTCATGTAAAAAGTACTTATTAAGGCTGTCTCTAGCAAACCAACACTTTCATCACCTAATTTAGCAGTATACGTGCAATCTTCTTGGGTCAAAAACACAATTGAAGTCACCCAACAGAATCACTCATTTTTGACATTCAAAATACGCTTGCATTTCCCGAAAAAACAAACATCTGTCTCTCGAATTCGTAGGTGCGTATACACAGATAACTCTAAATTTAGTATTCCCGTAACAAAGGTCACACAAAACAAAACGACCGATGTAGGCACCTTTTGTCCTCTTTCACTACAATATCAAGAGAGTTCTTGACAAAAATAATACATCCGGCTGATGCTCCCACTGCATAGCTCACACACGCATTGTACCGCAATGAAAATTCTGCTACCAAGCTATCAGTCGCCGTCCTCAGTACTAACTTCAGTCTCCTGGACCACGAGCAAGTCAAGGTCTTTTTCTTGCATCAAGCGTTTCAACTGGTACTGCTTGCGACGCGTTCCTAGACCACGTACATTCAGCGTACCAATACGTAAAGGCGCAGTCATGCTAGCCATGTTGATGACAAAGATGAAAAACTACAAACGCTGCGCTTACCGTGTCTCGTATACCGTGCAGAGGGAAAAACCGGGGGTCTTACGCGTCTCGATCCTGTCCCCGAATCGGCGACGATGACGCCGACCGGGTTTCGAGGGCATATTTTTTTACTCTTAGCGCCCGTGACGCGATGCCACAGACGCTCCGGGCGTTTAAGGTTGCGTTCCGTGCTCTCCACTCGGTAACGCTTGCCGCGTCTCGTGGTCGCTCCCGGAGACTTTGTGCTGGCTTGTGCGTAGCGATCTCGCCACTGGTACCCATGTCTTCCTCCATCGAGTCTTGAATGTCCTGCTGGCCGCCTGTTGCGGCCCAACTCCTCGGATTCTTTCGTTGAGTCTTTACCGTCTTGCGTTGTAGCGTCGGCTGTCTCTTCTCCAGTTGCCTGAACCGTGGCGTCGGGTCCCATGGCGTTGCTGCCAGGGGCCAACTTCTCAGCCTCTTCGGCGTCCATTAGATTATCTTGGGCGTCGTCTGTTGGCAGCACGGTCTTTGGTGATGAATATCACAAACTTTATGCATTTCTTGTAATTTTCAAAAGTAAGTGCGCTATATATTGGGAATGCTCCCCATTTACACGAGGGCTTCAATTCAATTAATAAAAAACTACTTCACAAGCCTCTTTTAGTTCATTTTTTCAATGTTACTTTTCATGGAGCAAAGTATCTCTTCCTTAACCCATATTCATGTGAGAAAAACAACAGCAGCGTGACAGTAACGGCGTTTTTCGAAAAAACCTGTATAGTCTTAAAAACACCTGGTATAAAATGCAGCATGTTTACAAGCAAATATACAAATTTACTCATTTCTTTCAAAGATTTGTGACCTTCTACACACCCTGTCATGTTTTTTATATATAACTAACAAGAAGCTAAGTAAGCATGTCCTTTCGTACAAATGTATGAAAGCCTGAATGGCTGGTTAAATAATAGTAGCCACCATTCGCATTCGGATCTCTACCTTTATTGTTCGTCCAGAAATTTATGTCATGTATTGATGGCACCGTTAGGACAAAGAGTAGATTAGTTTTTTCCCAAGAAACTCAAATATTAGGACAGTCACATGGTTGACGCAAAATTTGATCTAATGAAGCTCGATATATGGAGTCCCTCATATGACGAAAAATTTTGAATTTCTCAACAAACACTCATGTGTTATCATGAATGTGTCATAATACAACATCACCTCGACTTAACAAACTAGCTTCGCCATCAAACCCTACTTAACAAAATTTAAAAAAACGAAGTAAAAGAATGGCGTCTTCTTTTCAATTATGCACCCAAGATTTTCTTAGAGCATGTGCTTTCCACATCGTTAAAACGTCTGCCTTCCTACCTCACAATGACAAAGAAAAAGAAAGGAGGGAGCATGACGTCACACAGCCAGCCTTTGTAAGCAAAGTCATTTTTTAGCCTGCAGTGTAGGTCCCATACGTGACCGTGTGAATGCGTATGATGCAAGCAGTGAGGACTTTGCCGAGGCTTCAGAGTGTGGTGCCCGGTAGCTTTCATCTGAAATGCCCTCATTTGGCGCTGACCAGCTGGCTCACCCAGGGGGTTCAAACACAAAGCACTACGGGAGAGTAGGAAAACCTACCGCACGCTGTGACGTTTTGATCACGTGTTTGGCTGACGCAGTGGGCTTCACTCGTGGGACGTAATGCTCTCTCCTTGCAATTTCTTCCTCCATGCTTACAGCACTACAGCCTTTAGGTGTGAGAAGGCTGCATGCTGCGCCCATGCATCGAGTAATGGAATCTGCTGTCGGCAGCACTTGACGTAGCAGATGATACAGATGGGTTGGTGGCGATTGGTCCCCTATTTTATGACACTAATCATCTCCGCAACTTTTTGGTTAAGTCTGTTCACACAATATTCACTAGCTCATATATTGGTGTTGATGGCAAAAATGACTGCATGAGAGCTTTTTTTGATGCAACACAATTTTACATTTCAAAGAGCTTTAAATTGTCCAATTTTGCAAAACTACTCAATTTGAAAGTGTCGGTAAAAATTGACGCTGCTCAGTTGTAAATTCTAAAAGATTCAAAAAGGCCTATACGTGCCGATTCCAAATCATTTCAGCACAATATGCGGTCTACCAAGAAAGATGTTCATTTCCAACTGCAGTTTGTGTTTTCGGGCTTGTAAAAACTATGCTGCCCTACCAGCCACCATAGGCACTAACATGCAATTTCACTGTGACATCAAGCTTAAACAAGATCATAAAACACAGCGTTAGCCTTGTTTACTTTAAAATGAGATTTGCTGCAACCTAGGAAAGAAAAAAAAGCTGATTTAATGTGTCGCTCCGAGTTGTATACAGTGCAAGTAGGGCAAGGAATGTGCTTCGTTGTACTTTCAAGTTCACTTCAGTTTTGTCACGTGTTGCCTTCCCTCGATTGTTTGCAGCGTGCCAGTTTTTATTGCTGTGTCACGATATGATGGCACCCGGCTCGGTTCGTTGGAGCAAGCGGAAAGAAGGGGACACGGGGTGCCACAGAAATGCTTCATTTCGCTGAATGATGGG
>WOVY01008967.1:0-24612 GCA_013436015.1 Rhipicephalus annulatus | reverse complement strand
ACCGAGCCGCGGCTGCCAGTGACCAGTGGGAGTGTGTCGCCGGGGCAGGTGGAAGAAGCAGCGCATATATTTTGTTCCACAGTAGGCGATGTCTGCATGAGTAAAGTGCTGCCCGAATTGCCCACCTCAAGCACCAACTGCTCTCAAACATGTAGCGCAAAGCCCATACGAGGCAGACGGAACCAAGAAGCGGCTGCCGGTGAGCACGAAGAAAACCCGGACGGTGGTCTTTCGTTGGAAGTATGCATACACCGCCCCATCCCCGTAAGATAGTGGTCACGTGTTCATTTGGGTATGAATTGATGATGAAATTCGCACAGGATATGTGTTTCTGTGATCGCCAGCTGTGTTTCATCGATAGCCGTGCTCCTCAAAGAGGCCTAGTGCACCGTCGGTAAGATGCTTGTGTGCAGGCGTGCACCGCTCCTCTACGCCCGTTGTGATGAATACGTGCTGCTACTGTGTTTGTGCACCGTCGCTCAATGAAAATCATTGAGCTACCATGGTTTGTGCGTACTTAGGTATATTTTATAGACTTGTGCATCAGCAGTGCTAACACGCGTGGGGCCATGAGCCCGGTGTGCCAAGTAATTATTGAATACTCAGAAAGGTGGAGATTGGGTAGATTTACAATAAAAGGTCGGTGTGACATTTAGTGCCCTGCAGCCCACCTTAAGTTTAGGGCTTGCACCTTCAACTGTTCTTATTTATAGATGCAAAAAAGAGCTCTCCTACTGGTGCTACAGGGCCGGTCAAAAGTCGTGCTCATATATACCGAATCGTCAAAATGTAGTTGAGCAACGCGTGCAGTTTAATAAAGAAAAAAAAGCAACGCGTGCAGTCTGTTCGAGTGGTGTTTATTCTGCATTTGTTGTGTGTGGGTTGTCTGTCTGTATGTGAATCCATGTGAAACCATGTGTATGTGAATCCATGTATGTGAATCCATGTGTCTGTCTGTATGTGAATCCATGTGTCAAATTTATATTTTTACAACCGGAAATAACTCTCTGAAATCCCCTCAAAAACCTTGTGAAGACAGTAAAAATTTACTCTCTCTATACTCGCTCAAAACCTCACTGGGGTAAATAATTACTACTCTCCCTACGTTCAAAAACTCAGTTGGCACGAGAGAAATTTTTACCTTGAGAGTAGGTGGTAAAAAAAACCAGGAAAAGCAGTGCGCCAGAGGAAAATGGTTACCAAGTTTCTGAGGTTATTTCAGGTCATTTTTGTTTAGTGTGTACAGCGGGATCTCAAGTGAATAGGTCATGATATTTGAAACGAATAACCTGACCAGCTTCTAGTGGCAACGTTCTCGCTTGACATTGCTTTATTATCCCCCTCTCGCAACGATGAAAAAGTGCTCTTTATTTTTACTTTTTTGGAGGGGGCGTGAGGGGGATAATAGGTAAGGGAGAGAAAATGTCTATTCTTGCACGCGATGTTATATTGATTGTTCATTCTTTCAGGCAGTGATCCTATTGTTGGCTTAAAATTTGTGTTCTTATCACACGATAGAAACTACAATGTGGGTTAATTCTGATTAACAAAGAGAACTAGGATCCTTCGGGCAATCGTTAATTTTAACTCAAATGCGGAAGCCTTCTCTTGTTTTTCAGTAGAAGTTTTAAACCAATATACCAGATGATTGAAGTTTTCAGAGCCCTCTACTACTGTGTGCTTGGTAATTTTACCGTGGTTTGGCCCGTAATACTCGAGATATTCTCTATATTCTACCTCCAAATGCCGTCTAGGCTTTCCTTTCTGCTTCGGGGATTCGTATTTCCTACACCGCAGTTGCGATTCGCTGCCGTACTTTACAGTGTTTCTGGACAATGTAGAAGATGCCGCAGGTCTTCCCCCAGTGTGCGCACCACCCATTCGTGTTCGGGTCCAAGTGTGACAATTGCCGGACAGTTGTAAAGTACTTGTCTGCAGGCGCCTTAAGTTCAGTCACATCTTTACTCAGACCCTTCGCAAGAGTGGAGACAGGCAGTGAGCGTCGCGGCAGCTTGGTGCGTGTTCTCACCATGCAGTTCAAGAAACACAGCCTGGTGGTGCATGCATTAAATAGCGATGTCGCATGTCACGTGTTTCCAAGCAGTGGTTTTTGCCGACGCCATCTGGGTGCGCCCTACCTTGCTTTTGAGAACGCTTTGGCGCTTAAAATTTTGGAACCTCTGACGCATTCATTTTTGTCAACACGACGTAAAAAAGAAGCCACGACGGAATTCTTTCGAGGCCTGTGCAGTACCTATAAAAATGGTTGTTGAATAAATTACCATGATTGCGTTTCCTTGCTTCCTTACTTTAAAGAGAACCTTCACAACCTTCGTGCGTTGATTGCAGAAATGATATTCAAGTTTTTTTTGTGGCTTCTAGCGTCACTGTGATGTGAGGAACATAAAAGGAGACATATCGCAAGCTTTCAGTCTGATATCAAAAGCGAATATTTTATACGCTGTCGCTTCGGAGATTTGACAAATCACCCATCTCATCTGCATAACGTAGTCACGATCAAAGTTGTCGCTATCTGAAGTACGAATTATTCACAATTTTGTTCGTCAATCGAGGAATGCACTTTTATTCGGCGTCCAAATCGATATTAGGGTATTCAAGCATTGGCATGAGCAAGCGCAATTCTAAATGCGTCGCATAAGATATATAAATGTCCACGCAGCTTACGTCATGTCAAACGGCAAGGTTGTGCGCAAGTATTGCTTGGCGAGGTCCCTTTAAAGGGGAACTCCAGTGCATTTTTGACCATACTAAGCTAATGTAATTTTCAAGCAGTATTGACCGTCCTGCAGCCACTGGGGTGGTTCATTTGGCCCAGACACTCATCAGTAATTTTAATTAGGCAGTGAATGAGAAACCAGAACAGAGACCCAACCAGCGAGGTGCTCCGTGCTATACGATGAGTGTCGGATGACGTCCACAAATACGCACCTGATTGCGTCACCAAATCTGCAGCACACCACCACGGCTAGCCAGGGTGTAAAATAGCTCACGTTCCTCTTTCGACGGGAAAAATCAAGTTAGTGATGTCCTTCGACGCGAAATATATCTGTGCCAGCTCGTCTGAATTCACTAGTGACAAGTACAGCGATATTTGCCGAGACTATATCTGAGCGTGGAATCATCGGGGTTTTTTTGTTGTTGTTTCGACCCACCGACGCGTGAGTCATATCGCGTGCCCCGAATCGATCTCCTCGTCGCTCAATATTTTGCATGCAAGACCAGACGTCAACGACGACTAACACGCTGTATGCAGCTGACAAACTGAACTGTGCTTGCGTCCTCATTGCCTCGTAGAAGAAAGCACACGCTGCATTTGTCTGCTAAGAAAGGCAGTTTTTAAAGGGAAAAAAAAGTAGGCACTTACGTCGCAGACACAGGATGGCTTACCAGTGTGATTCTAGAATTATCTATCAATTTCGAAATTGGCATTCTCAAGAACTAAATGAGTTACGGTTGTATAATTTACCACGTATCACCACGGTACTGACGAGTAGGCATGTTCAAAGTTTTATTGAAATCAGTAAATATAAAAAAACCGCAGATTCTTTTTAAGGGGACTGACAACTGGCGAAAACTTGTGATTAGACCTCGAAAAAATTAAAATAGCATGAAAAATTGGCGCTGTATCCGCATTCCTCACTGCAAATGTCATCGAAAGACGATAGTATTGCGTCTGGAGAGAGTGAACGAAACGTTTATTTGATGTTCTGCGCGGGCAAATTGCTGAATTGTATTCTGGAAGCGCTGCGTCAGAGGCTAACGAGCACATCGAGGCAGGTTAGACACGAGCGCTATCTGGCAGTTATAATCGAAAACAAAGGAATGCGTGCGCGCCCAAGGAGAAAGAAGCGCGGCTGTCTTGGAGGCGATAAGGTGTGGAACGCAAAGCGATGGTCAGGTGCCATTACCGTGTCATCTTAGCAAAACGTTGGAAACATTTGCCTTTTCGTGCATCGCGTTACATTGTCAGCGCTACAGTCCTTACTATTACTTATGTATGTTTTCTGTAGTACAAAGCCACACACACAGAATATTGGCGTGTTGTTATGGTACCTCAAACATGCGCAATAATTGCTTTTTAATTGACAACCATACAAGTGTGAAGAGAGAGAGAGAGAAATAAACAAAAGGAAGAGACAGGGAGGTTAACCTAGACGAACTGGTTTGCTACCCTGTACGGGGGTGTGGAAAAGGGTCGGAAAGAGGACAGAAATAGAGAGATGAAAATATATTAGAAAAAAAACCACATGCGCACACATTCAGGGAGTTCCGATCACAGTCGTTTGGACAGGCCGGTTTAACGCAAGAAGCGCAGGAGCGCCTTCACGGCCTTCTTCTGCGACGTAAAGTCCTGTCGGCAGCGCCGGATTCTTTCTTCTGAAAAAGGCTGGTTGTCCAGTTCATCTAGTGCATTGCAGAGTGCCTGTCTCTGCGAGAAGTATTGTGGGCATTCACACAGAATGTGCCAAGTTGGTTTATCACTGCCACAATGTTCGCATTCAGCAGTGTCAGCCATTCCTATGCGGAACGCGTACGCATTGGTAAATGCGACGCCCAACCATAATCTGCACAACATAGTAGCGTCTCTTCGGCGTAATTCGGAGGGATTCAAGACTGAGAGTTGAGTCTAAAGTACCTAACCGTGCATGGATGATATGTGACTCGTTCCATTGTGACGTGGTGCGCTTGCGAGAAAGCATGCGGAGTTTCCGTGCAGCGTCAGTTCTGGAAAGCGGAATTGATATTTCATCGCTTTCAGTATGAGCAGAACGGGCAGCTCGATCGGCCCGTTCATTGCCAATTATTTCACAATGACTTAAGAGCCATTTAAAGGCTATTTCATGTCCTTCCTCAATGAGTTGGTGAGTCTTTTCTGCAATCTCAAATACCAGCTGTTCGTACGGGCCGAGGCATAAAGGTGATCGAAGGGATTGCAGTGCCGCCTTTGAGTCACTGAAAATTGTCCATTTTTGTGGCTGTTGGTCATTGATGCATTGCGATGCGGCACGAAGAGCTGCGACCTCTGCTCCCGTTGATGTCGTAAGGTGGGAGGTCTTGAATTTTCTTGTCGTGTCTTTTATCGGTATAACAAATGATGCCGTTGAACTCTTCTATAAAACAGAGCCATCGGTGTATACGTGTATACAGCCTTGATACGTCTCGTATAACAAGAGCAGAGCAAGCTGTCTAAGAGCAGGTGACGACATATCTGCTTTTTTTCTGGATGCCAGGTATAGTTAGCCTGATGTCGACAATGGCTACTATAGCTATCGCCGCTGACCACCTCATCACGACACATATCGATGTTGAGGCACTCAGGATACATATAAGGTATATTGCTCGGACACCCTGCCACCACCTAGCCTCTTTACCAGCAGACAGACTACGTTCGTCATTTTGCCAAACGGTCACCTCATATCGTGATTCTTTGCCAACATGCTTCACACCCGCCGCCAGGCCTTCGACTCCTCCTTGGTGCCTGACTCAGGTACAAGTGTGAAAGCTGAAACTTGAGGAATACTGGTGGGCGCTGCAGATGGGGTTGGCCGTTTTGGGTATCGTTTAAGACTGTTTGGTGTATTGTTACAGTGGACAAACAGACAAGTGTACAGACCGACAGACCAAACTTTTGCGTCGAAATGCCCCAAGAAGTACTATCGTCTTTATTATAGTCACACGTATCCGCAGTTTTCTCGCACTGCTAGTAGGATCTACATTTTCAAATCGTACATAAGTGTAACGAAAACCGTCATGCGGCGCAGCCTAGCAGAACGAAACTGAAGCTGGGTTATGGAAATATAGAGTCGACCACTTTCCTGCACGTAGTCGCATAGCCTGAGGCAGTCGTGCGCATCAGTCCTAAAATTTGAGTATGCATATTACTATCCAGGCCCAAACAATTCTGCGTTGCTTGCTACGTTAAAGGAGTTGCACGGAAAGAAGCGGCGCTAGGCGGACTAAGTCGAGCCGTGGCGCATGCGCGCTGAGTCGGCGCATGCGCAGTGAAGCAGCACGATTGAACACGAACCAGTCTCACGCACACTATTTGCCGCATGTGAGTATGCGGTTTCATAATTACTGTAGATACGAAAGAAATTCATTACTATGTTTTTGTGGCGTCTAAGTTTTTTAGGTTCTTGAATTTAAGTTGTTTAGGTTTAAGTGTCAAGTTTAAGTTGTTTTGCGCTGGTGTAAGTTTACTCTAGAAGTGAGCTCCCCTAAGAAGGAAAAGAAGAAGTTTATCCTACACAGTACATTGTATAGAGAAGTAAAACATAGGCTTTATTTCAGAATTTCACAATACTGGCTACTGAAAACATAAGTTTCTTGTTAAATGCGGCTATAATAAGAGCGCTGTGCAACACTTTCCCTAGAAATTATTGAAATATTTCAATAAAGAGTGCAAGGCCTAAATTTACCTCCCGAGTATACGGACACAATGTTTTTAATATTCTTCGTGTCAGAAGGGCATTATTGAAATCTTTTGCAATCTTTGTGCGCGTTATAGGTTTCTCGAACCAAAGAGCGGGCGGAAAACCATACAAGAGGTGGTTGAGCAGGGGAGGGGAGGTCCCGCATAAGGTCGACTTTTTAGGATAATATAGTTTGTAAGAGGTCTAGTTGTTGGGCTATTTGTTCGTTCATTAGCAATGGACAAGTGGCTCATGAGCGAGTTTGTGGCTGGGAGGTTCCAAACACCCGATAAAGGTTTTCTAGGACGTTGTTTTAACAATGAAGTCGTTTCCAGTCACCCAAAGCTTTGTGAACGAGAAATGACCAATTATCCAGCGTTAATGTTTAGATGATGCCTTCGCATTTTGATACGTGTCCTAAACTGTACAGTCGTTACGATTCCCACATTGAGATAAGCCATTGCCTTTGCATGGCAACTCGGAGGAAACATTTTTAACCTCAGTTGGTACAACTCTAAATGAGTGAAAGCGAATTATGGTGTATAAGTTAAGCTTGCTAATCTTCTTATCGCAGTAAGCAACGCGAGTCTTAATGCATTTTCTGAGTAGAAAAGGTAAAAAAGGTTGATGTAATATTTAAAAATGCAGAAATAGAGAAGGGGAGCGACCAGTTCTAGTTAAGTACGAGAGACTGAATTATTTTTACGGTTGCTCTTTTCATCCGTACCCCCCATTGTAACCACTCCGGCCTGCGTTGTAGGGCTTGGGTGTGGTTAATAATGGAAGAGTCTTGATACCGAAGCACTGTTTCAACAGTATACACAATAGAATATTGATGGTATATTAAGTGTTGAGGTACTACAACCACGATCAAACTACGAGAGATCCAGAAGTGAAAAACGCCTTTGAAATTTCGTCAATCGTGCTCTTCATCGAACACTAACGTCTACCAGCTTCTTTCGAAGTTATACCGCCGTGGTGAATTCTCAACGGCGGCTTTCGATCACGTCAGCCGACGAGCCCCGAAACCATTGCACCACTAAGACGGGCTGCTTCGTTCAGGATAATTTTACAAAATGTATAGTCTTTGACGAAACTGTGGGTGTGCGAAGGGCAGAGCGTCGTACGCTGCAGTGTGTTTTCACATCTGAAGGCAATAAAGGCAAGATCCTTACAAGTGGGAGTTTACATACGAGGATTCACTACTCGATGGAGCAGCTGCCTAGCCACACAAATGGGGAAAACTTTCGTTCGATTTAATAACCTCCTAATTACTATGTCTACATCTCTTCTGTATTTACTAAGATAGTTTCGGGAAAAAATAAGAGATTGTGGTCTATTTTTTGGGTATCTATTACCGGGACAAAACAACAGAAAGTTTACTATACACAAACATACAACAAAGGCTGTTATTTGTTTCGCAAAAAATTGTATATGTTCTTTCAACCCTTACAAATTTGAAATTGTAGCTTCTGTATTTGTGCACCATAATTTGTTTTTTGTACAGTTTTCACAGTGTAAATTTTGTGAAAATGGGGTTGTAATTTTTTTAAATTTGTATTTTATGCGTTTATGGTACAGCTACCCTAAACTGGGGGTAAAGAGGAAAGAGCATATTTATGAGTAGCAAATGATATGCGAAAGCCAATCAGTGGTACACCCGCTAACATGTGCGGAACTGAACCACTGAACTCGGACACATATACACAATCTATTCGTTTTCAACTTGCGCGAGAACACCTCTGCTTTTAGGGCCAACGGCAATGGGGATGATGTTATATTAGCTATCCAAGAAATAACCCACCAATCGTCCAGTTTTCTCGGCACGTCTGGGAAGGCTGTTTTCGCGAGGTAAATTGAGCAAGAACGCATAACACTTGATCGGTGGTAGGTGCAAAGGTCCTTACGTACTGAGCTTGTCAACGGCTCCTGTGGTCACAGTGTGTCATGTAGTCACAGTTCATTATAAAGTTAACTTCGCATGATGACGTTATCTTATGATTATATCATATTGACACAAGGGTGACAAACTTTGTGATATAAGCATAACGTCTTTATGACATGTGGCGTAGCTCATTGGAGCCTTGACTTGTCCGCTTCTATTGTCGTCGTGGTGTTGTCATGTAGTTACGGTCTATCATGTATGTTTTTATGCGCCATGAAAATTGGGTGTGTCTGTCTACTCGCCACCGCCCCACTAAAATGATAAGAAGACATTTGACCAGCCAAAGAGCCGACGAAATTACTGGCGCTGAACAGCATACCCTATTTGCCATAGGGCACTGAAAGCGGGTATGTAGGAAAGAGGAGGAACTGAATACTTAGTGCCTCCGCGAGCTTCCCGTTACTGAAGTTGAAACAACCTACCTAGATGCTTTGCTTCTCCTCAATCTTTTCTCGCCACAATCATATATAGCGCAGCAGACTTTGAGAGGTTGAGATTAATGATCGCGTACGCCTTCATGAATGACACTCTCATTTATAGACGTCAGCGAAGCATATATCCGCACTGGTGAATTTGAAGCGGAGGTAAGATTTGCAGTGTAGGGATCAATTGATCCACTTTTCAAACGGCTCGTGCTAAGTCTTTTGTACCCTATAATGGATAGGTTAGGTTCCATACTTTTACGCCCGTCTACGCCCAGGGAACTGCAAAACGCAGTGGCAAAGCCAAATAATCATGATTATAAAGTACAAATCATTCAATGAGGCAAATCAGGAGCCCGCTTCCTCAACCAATGGATGGGGCCTTCGTCTAGCCTAACGTAGAATATACGAGCCCACGTCAAGCCTCTCGTCTTTTGACAAAATATCGCCCGACGCACAGAATGCAAATATAGCGTAGTCAGTGACATATATATTCAATATAGATATATTAAATGTATAATGTCAATATATACAGGAAGGCGTATATAGTCAAGATATACGCCTTTCGAGACATTCCAGCATTGTTGTATGTATGCGAGTAATGCTGGTACCTGCCTATTTATAGTTCATGGTGAAAATGTGTGTGAGAGGGTAGGGGGGCATAAACTATCGATGTTGAGTACGTGGACAGCGCATGGCAGCGTAAGTTTTATGCTTCAAACTCTTTCTGATCCCCACCTTTTTTTCTTAGCGCCCTACTAGAAATTGCTTTCAAGAGGGGCATTCATATCAGCATCGTGTGTCGCAGGTGCATTAATCCCACTGTATTGCGGAAAGTTAATACCCTGCAATGCACGGGTTCATTTCAGCTCTTCATACAAACAATACACGTTTGAAGTATGCCTGTAAGATAGGTCTGCCACTGATAGTTATTACCTACACTCTATCGTCACGCGTCGCTTACTATACACCTACTGACTAGAGCGTCTTCGAAGCCTGGTAAGCACATCGATCAGAGTTCATCACAGACACAAGCCGAGTTTATGACTCGTAAAAAAAAAGCACGGCTTAGAAGATGTAGTAGGTGTGCGTCTCCGCCGGTGGATATGGGTGGTGGTGGGGCCTATATTTACAAGCCTACCTCATCCTTTGCTCGAGTTCGCCGTATTAGTAATAAACCTCTGTAGCGCTTGATGAACAAACTAGGGCAGTATTCATGAACCAGTCCTATCCTTGTCATTCATCTCTTTACCATTTCTGTGCCTTTATAACGCAAGTAGAAATTACAAGAAGTTGAGGAAAACGTGAGGTAAAGCCGTGGTTTTTAACCTTGTGTAGTTTAAATTAACATTGACTTGGGTTCGATTTCACTTAGCGGAAGCCTCACTCTCCTGCTGCGTGGAATTTCATGCGAAGCTTTATTGTTCTTGTGCGAATGTAATTTAGAATCTGGAATCAGGCATTTAAAAATTATAATTTGAAGGGTAGTTATTGGGGTCATCAGCTTGAAAGGGCCAGGAGACAAGTCTTCAAGCAGTGTCCGCATGTATTCTTATTTACTTATGCGTACAGATTACACAAATCATATTCTGTCTAGCGCTACAAACAGATTATGAACATGAAGTACTGGCAAACAATAGCATACACATTAAACAAGTGAATACTGTGGGGTAAATGACGACAACTCATCAAGTTCTTTCTTTCAGTCCTTGAGAAAACTCAACTCCTAATGTTTTTATGTTTCGCTTAATCGAAACTTCAGGCTTGCTCCAGAAATATAATTATCTCCAATTGCATTGTGGTGCACACTTCGTAATCAAACGATTTCCATAACTCTCTACATTGCCAAAAAAACTATTCATGATTTCATTATTTGCGCAAAATATCACAGAATGTAACAACCTGCTAGCTGACAAGCAGCTGTCCTTAACATGGTCACGTGATCCTAGGTTACGTTGTAAATTGTCTCCTTTTCCTGTTTAGTTAGAATTGGTTTTATTTCGTAGGCTTGAGTTGTTTCTCTGTATTCGCCCTCATTTACTAGTATTGGGTTTCCGCCACTTCTATTACCTGCATTTCTTCTTTCGGGTCCTGTTAGTACTATTCTTTCTGACTTACCTTTGCCGAGAATCTTCTGATGCTTTTTTATTGTCACTCCTTTTTGGGTGAAGTGGACTGCAGTTTTTCTGCAAACAAAACAAAATAAAAATCAGGCAATCTCAACTATCACAGCTTATGTTTCACCAGCATGATTTGCTCCGAAGAAAAAATGTCATGTTTTGTATAACGTAAAAAGAAATAAATACTCGATCATACAATATTTCGTTCTCAAAAAAGTTTGTCATAAAAGGAGGACTTGTCAATCTGGGAGCCCGCAAGTGAAAGTGTAGTCCAAATAATTGGTACATTATTGTTGCATCGCGCCATTACATCCGGATACCCTCTCGTTATAAATCTTAAGACATGCATATTAGGTTGTCATTATGGGTTATGAAGGTTGTTCGTTTTTGTGAGAATTTACAACGCCATTTGTTATGAGGCTACTAATAACAATTTTTCTCATAATGAGAATCGATGTCATGAAGCCACAGTTTCACAGTATACTCCATATGTGTACACACTAAGTGCTCAATATTATTTTGCAACAAATGTAAAAAAGTGAGATAGCATAACTGTGCCGAGTTTCTTGGGAAGCAATTATTCTTTCAAGCCGAAAAAAAATCACGCTCGTACTCAACAAAAAAAAAAAACTGACGCTACGTTTCTCTTCATCGCGCATCGCGTTCGTACTAAATTTAAGTAGGCGTCACTTCGCAGTGGCTAACATGAATCAAACAACCAGCCACTGTTGATATGAGTAGAATTCAAAGCCTACTGCGAAGACGGAAGTCTACGAAGCTCTCACTATGGTGGGCTCAGTATAGTGCATATTGCTACAGTGAATTCCTGTGTCATCGTTAATGACGACGTCGACGGAATAAAAGGACATACAAATAAACATTTGAGGGTATGTGTTGCGCATGACGCATGTTACCTCATGAATAGCTGCAAGGAGTAGTTTCAAAAAAAATACGGTATTTATTTATTTACCTATTTATTCATTTATTGATTTATTTATAAAAATATTGCGCACAAGTAGTCTAAGCAGGGGTGAGCAACGTACACACGATGCAGACTAAATAACAATAGAGAAAGAAAGATTCACCAAGTTTGCACTATGAGCAACGCAATTTATTAAATAGGAAAACTGAATGATTTAAAAGGCGATTCTGGTTGCTTCTTTATGTTGTCTCTAGGCCTTAACTAGGTTATGAAGATGCTAGGTTGTGACCAGGTATTAGCTAGGCTATTTCAGGTTATGTCTACATTGGGTCCCAGCGCAGATAGGTTCAAGTTGAGCCAATCCCCCATAGTGGGTATGCGCCATGGACAATAGGTGAACAAGAACAAGAACAAGCACTGTCGGAAACAAGGCACGGTTATCTGAACTCCAGGGACGTAGACTCCCGCTCAAAGCAAACATTCGCGTCGGCCTTCCATCGCTTCGGGGTCTTCCCAGTGCCACCGTTGTTTTTCCTGTTCCCTAACATTCTCTCGTTGTACGCACGGGGGTCTTCGGCTGGCCGTGCTCCATTTCGCAACCATGTTGGGCGCACTGTCACATTCTTCATTTTGTTGACCACTTGTGAGTAGGGGGATCTACCCAATTTATGCGACATATATCAATTAATGACGATAATAGCTTTCCTAATCGACTATCAGGGAACGATTCGCTAAAGAGCTTCGCTGTTAAAGCGCTGTTGTTCCGAACGTACAAAAGCATCACCGAAAGAAGGATGTGACAGGTTCAGTAAATAAAGCCAGTCGAGCTAGCTGTGAAACGTTATTCTCTCACGAGAAAAGGAAGTGAGCGTTTGATTTGCAAAAAAAAATTATACTTTCACAAACTCACAAAAAAACACTAAAAGGAAAATACTAAGATCAGAAAAATGTTAACTAATTAGCACTGTCAGTTTCGTTAGCGAGCGGAAACCTCTAAGAGTCTAGACAGTCCTTTTCGTTAAAGTCCTCGTGTTTGAGTCCGGACGCGAAAGAAGACGGATACGGCTCACCAGCGGTTCACGCCCTTCAATAGTCCAGTGGGGAAGCTGCCGTGGTGAGAGTGCATAAGCTCGGGTCCGTAGCCCGACGGCTTGCTCCCGCTCCCGGTAGACGTCATCTGCTGCGCTGTCTTCAGCTCGAACATCAGATCAAGGTCTTGCCAAGGGCTCGCCAATAGCCGCTGCGGTTGAATGGTCACCAGGACCCCGTGGAAACAGGCGCCAGCTAGGTGGATGCCCTGACGCCCAGGTGGTACTCGCACCCGACGAGCTCGCACGCCGCACCCTAGCCGTCTTCTCCCAAGCACGAGCCCGAATCTCCTCTTCTTCGTTCTTCGATGCCCTGGCTCTGGATTTTTCTCCCATTTCCTTGAATTTTTCTTCTTTTTCCAATCGCCAGTGTTCGCCGCACTGGCGCAATACGCCATCTTGCACACATTGTCAGTAGTTCATCTTACGCGCCAAATTTGAAAGTCACTTGACTCGCGCACTTCACTCACAACAAGAGTCCCCCCTTTGAAAAGTTTCTTTTGCGAAGAAAAATAAACTGCAGTTCAGTGCGCGAGAAGTCACCACGCGTCGTCCATTCACAAGATGTCCTTAACAAACAAACAACTTGAAGTAGTCGCTTGTCTCGAGAAAACGTAAAAATTCACAACCGGCTCATATAATCTGCGCCGACATTTTCAGAGCCTCTAATGTGCTCGACTCGGAATGAATATTCTTGTAACGCGAGGCTCCACCGTAATACCCTACTGTTCAGGTGTTTTGCCCTTAAGAGATACTGCAGTGGTTGGTGATCGGTCTGTACGACAAATGACGTTCCGTACAGAAAAACATGATACTTTTCTATCGCCCAGACCAACGCTAAGCATTCCCTCTCGATTGCTGAGTATCTCTTTTCGCGAGGCTGAAGTTGACGACTGGCATATGACACAGGGTGGAGGATGCCATCATGCTCTTGCATAAGGATAGCGCCTATACAAGAATCAGAGGCGTCAGACCGAAGCACGAATTCTCTTTTCAAATCGGGCGCTTTGACGATTGGCCCAGAAGACAAAGCCTTTTTGAGTGATTCAAACGCTTCTTCTCTATCCGTGGTCCACGTAGTCTTGTTTTTTCTCCATCTTCCTCGTCATCTCAGTGAGCGGCTGTGCTTTCTCGGCGTACCGAGGTATCAGGTCACGGTAGTAGCCAGCCAGTCCAAGGAATGACCGGAGTTGCTTCTTTGTTTCAGGCTTAGAAGCACAGGTGATCTTCTGTATCGTGCTTTCGACTGGCCGTATGTTGCCGTCTCCCAATCGATGTCCCAAAAAGGTGACTGTGCTCATAGCCACTTCACATTTCTGTGGCTTGATCCTTAGTCCGGCTTGTCGTATCCTGGCAAAAAATTGCTTCAAAGTTGTTAGATGTTCTTCCCACGTAGTGGTAGCCACCAGTACGTCGTCTATGTAATGAACGACGTTGGGTATTCCAAGCAATAACTTTCTCATCAGACGAGTGAAGACCGCGGATGCGGTCTTGATGCCAAAAGGCATATACAGGAAATGATATGCCCTGATTGGCTTGAAAAGGCGGTCTTTGGCTGCGAGTCTTTTGCGAGAGGACCTGCCAATATCCTTTAGTTAAATCAACTTCGAGAACCATTTCTTTGTTCCCACTTCGGCAAACAAGTGATCAGTTCTGGGTATAGGTTCTGCATCAGATACCAGAACATTGTTTATACGGCGAAAGTCTATACAGGCCCTGTAGCTATTGTCTGGCTTTTTGACTAGTACCAAAGGAGAATTATATGGTGACTCTGAAGGTTCTATAATGCCAAGTTGCAACATGTCTTGCACTTCCTTTTCAACGACTTCCTTCATAGAGAATGGCAATGGGTATTGTGGGGTGTTAACTGGTTCTGGACTGGTCGTTTGTAACCGACACTCCACAAGGTTTGTTTTACCTGGGATCTCCGAGAATACGTCTTCGTATGTACTTAAGATGTCCCGTATCTCCACCCGCTGTCGCTCCCCTATTTCATCTCCAAGCTTTATGGAGTCAATACCGCAGCTACCCTGTACTTTGAAAGTTGGTAGTGGTAGTGGTTTCTCAGACTCCTCTTCCTCCAGAACGACAAAAGATGATGTCTGAGGAAGCTGTTCTTCACGGCGTTCTTCATACTTTTTCAGCATGTTTATGTGGAAAAGTTTTTTTGCTGTGTCCAAGGTCCAGCCAGTAGTCATAGTCGTTTTCTTTTCTATGACTGGAAACGGCCCTTTCCAATGCATCAATAACTTGTTGTTGCTTGTGGGAAGCAAGATCAATGCACGGTCACCAGCTTTCAGGTCCCGTTGCTTGCTGTGGCGGTCGTAATACCTTTTCTGCGACACCTGTGCTCGGCTCAGGTTTTGTCGTACCAGCTCCAGTGTCTTCTCAATTCGCTCTCTTAAATCCAGGACATATCCGTACGTCGTCTTAAGTTCTTCGTTCTCCTGATCATGAGTCCATAGCTCTTTCAGGATGCTCAGAGGTCCTCGAATATGTCGGCCATAAATAAGTTCAAATGGTGAGAACCCGGAGCTTGCTTGTGGGGCTTCACGATAAGCAAACAAAAGAGGTGCTAGCAAGCGATCCCAACATTTAGGCTGTTCTTGAACCATTTTGCGGAGCATTTGCTTGAGTGTTCCATTAAACCTCTCTACCATCCCGTTGCACATAGGATGGTATGGAGTGCAGCTAAGATGCTTGACTGCCAGTAGTTCATTCACCTCCTTCATTAGATCTGAGGTAAAGCACGATGCCTGATCAGCCAAGACTTCTCGTGGAAAACCAATGCGAGAAAACATCTCGACAAGTCCCTCGGCCACTGTAGCTGAGTCAATTGCTGTCAAAGGCACTGCATCAGGGTAGCGAGTGGCGAAATCCACAAGAGTCAAAATATACCGATGGCCTTTTGCCGAGGCTGGAGTTATCGGTCCAATGATGTCGACCGCCACACGTTCAAAAGGGGTGTCGATCAACGGCATACGCCCTAGAGGCACCTTGCCCACCTTGCCTTTCGGTAAAGTCCTTTGACAGGCGTCACATGATCGGACATATCTGCGGATATCTTCTTGTACCCCAGGCCAGTAGAATGCGTCCAGAACTCGATCTATTGTTTTTTTGACACCCTGATGACCTGACATGACATTTTCATGAGCCAAACGTAACACTTGGCCTCTCAGGGACTTCGGGACTATGGCTTGTGCAATGATCTTACCAGGGGACAGGAAGTATTGTCGGTAAAGAATACCATTCTTGGCTACGAAAGAAAAAGATGTCGAGCCCTTTCTAACAAACTTCTTACCCACTCTGGCTCTGCAGATGTCAAGCGTCTGGTCTTTTTCTTGTTCTTCGCGAAACATTTTGCGAGACATCTGGCCAGGGAGCCCAACAGAGATGGCCCTTCGCGAACTATTGAGACGTGCGGCACCAACCAGTTGAGAATTTGGGTGGTTACCTTCGTCCGCAGAATGAACTTTTTTCTTAATGAATTGATCTTGAGAAAGTTTCCGCGAAACGTCGGGGTCATTGGCGTCACGGGCCCCCGGTACGTTCCCAACTATGACGTCATACAGTGGCGACGGCATACACTTGACGATGGCCACACCGGAAAAGTATGGAGATCTGATACGTATCTCCGCCTCAGGGGCTACGATGGTGCTGCCATCAGCCAACCACAACGTCGCGGTAGTGCCAGTTAGTGCTTCATCAGGTACTAATGACCGGCGTATTACCAACGTGTTGCTTCCGGTGTCCCTTAGGACTCGAACAATTTGTCCATTCACTTCCCCTGGTAACACTGGCATGGGACGTTTCTTACATTGCGCTTGCGTCTTCACCGTGCCCATAACATTGTCATCTCGGTCCGAGTCGTCGCCATCAATCATGGATTGTTGTGGACCGGTCTCTTCTTTGGGTAGCATTAAACAAGATGTAGTTGATTTCGAAGTGCCAGTCATTTTCTGACAGCCCTTCACATCATGCCCCCACTTACGGCAGTTTGTACAAAATACTTGTTTAGGTTTACTTCGACAGTCAGAAGCCTTGTGCCCCTTACGGCCACAAACAAAACATTGCATCTCTGCTCTTGGGCTTGAAATCAATTTAGCCTTCCCAGTTGTGTCCTCACTCTTATTCTGAACTATTAATAAGTTCTTCAATCTCTTTGCCTCTATATATATATCAGCTGCCTCTGCCATGGCTTCCAGAGTCTTGCAGTTCTTCTCCCGTAAGAAGAGCGCCAGCTGACTACTACAGTTCACCATGAATTGTTCGGCTACAATCAAGTCACGGACTGAATCGAAATTCCTCTCTGTCTGAGACATTTCTATCCACCTGTCAAAGTAACTTTGGAGTCTCGTGGCATACTGTTTTCCAGTTTCGCCGTCTTCAGGCTTGCTTTTCCGGAATTTCTCACGGTAGCCATCAGCCGTGAAGCGAAAACGCTGGAGCAGTGCCAATTTGACTTCGTCGTATGACAGGGAATCGTTCGGTGACAACCGTCCAAATACCCTCAGAGCCTCTCCGCCAAGGCACAAACTAAGAGCCGTGGCCCACTTTTCCCGTGGCCAATCTTGACCTGTCGCCACTCTCTCAAACCTTTTCAGGTAGGCGTCAAGGTCGTCTCTGTCCTCGTTGAAAACGGGTATAAAGTTATGCGGGTTCACTACCATAGGCGCGTTCCTTTGGTTGCCCGTGTCAGCCACCGTAGGCCGACCGACACCGGCCTCAGCTACTCTCAGGCGCAGTTGCAGCGTCCTCTCTTCTACTTCCAAGTGTCGCTGGCTTGCTTCTCGGGTTTGGTTCTCCGTTTTTGCTACTTCAAGACGTAGCTGTAAATTGCGGCCTTCCAGCTCCAACTGTTCTTTCTTCGCGTCTCTCTCCGCGGCTCGTTCATCGCGCTCACGCGCTTCTCGTGCGTCAAACCAAGCCTGCAATTCTGCTCCCTCCAACCCCATGCGTTCTGCCAGCGCCATCAACTCTCGCGAGCCCATTTTACTTTTTAGTGGCAAACACTCACGTCCTGTCGTAGCGGACGCCAATTTGTTACAGGTTCAGTAAATAAAGCCAGTCGAGCTAGCTGTGAAACGTTATTCTCTCACGAGAAAAGGAAGTGAGCGTTTGATTTGCAAAAAAAAATTATACTTTCACAAACTCACAAAAAAACACTAAAAGGAAAATACTAAGATCAGAAAAATGTTAACTAATTAGCACTGTCAGTTTCGTTAGCGAGCGGAAACCTCTAAGAGTCTAGACAGTCCTTTTCGTTAAAGTCCTCGTGTTTGAGTCCGGACGCGAAAGAAGACGGATACGGCTCACCAGCGGTTCACGCCCTTCAATAGTCCAGTGGGGAAGCTGCCGTGGTGAGAGTGCATAAGCTCGGGTCCGTAGCCCGACGGCTTGCTCCCGCTCCCGGTAGACGTCATCTGCTGCGCTGTCTTCAGCTCGAACATCAGATCAAGGTCTTGCCAAGGGCTCGCCAATAGCCGCTGCGGTTGAATGGTCACCAGGACCCCGTGGAAACAGGCGCCAGCTAGGTGGATGCCCTGACGCCCAGGTGGTACTCGCACCCGACGAGCTCGCACGCCGCACCCTAGCCGTCTTCTCCCAAGCACGAGCCCGAATCTCCTCTTCTTCGTTCTTCGATGCCCTGGCTCTGGATTTTTCTCCCATTTCCTTGAATTTTTCTTCTTTTTCCAATCGCCAGTGTTCGCCGCACTGGCGCAATACGCCATCTTGCACACATTGTCAGTAGTTCATCTTACGCGCCAAATTTGAAAGTCACTTGACTCGCGCACTTCACTCACAACAAAGGAACACAAATATATAAGTAGAAAAATGGGACGACGTTCGTTTTTTATACAAATGGTGTTGGTTTTAGGCCGAAACTAGTTGGTTCTTTCTGCCATCATGGATAAATTATACACCTTCATGCTTGCAACTGCGCCATCTCCAATGTTTTTTTTTTGTCGTCATAAAGCTGGACTATCCGAGTGAACTGGTTTGCCGAACATCCCTGCTATTAGCTTTTTTTTCTACGCAGATGCAATCAGCCGAAACCCTTGCCATAATACAGCGTCGCTATGACATCCTTTCCCTCACGAGTTCGTGGCTACTTGAAGCATCGTTGCGTCACGCAATATTGCAAGTGAAATATTAGAAGATACATTTTCTTTTGGTACGTTTCTCACGTATGACATCGTTGCGTAAACGCACACGCTGCGCCCAACGAAACACTGGTCTCCTAAACGAAGCCCGCTTCAATCGCAACGTTCCAGCGGCTTGCATTAATCAGGAGACATAAGCAGTTTTGAACCTAATGAGTATTAGAGCGCAAGGCAACGTGCTCATCAATGAGCAGAGTCTTGAGAACCAGAAGGCGTTCCGAAAAATGAAACAAATACCTATTATTTTGAGTAATCGCAAGCAGTCAAGGACGTATAAAAGAACTTACACGGTCAGAGCGTTACTTTCAACTGATCTTTTATTCTCGCAAAAACAGATAAATATATACTGAGCGAGCGAAAACACCTTGAACAAAAAAAAATGTTCTGTGAATTCCCATTGTTGAACTGAGCATGTGTCCGATGTATTATCACAGCATAGCAAAAAAATCTCATGTGAATGCGTCGAATCAAGGTAATGAAGCTCTTTTTAAGAAAGCGATACTGAAGGTTGGCTAACGCACATGTCTGGTAATCTCGAAATTTCAAACGCCCCCGTAATCTCCCAAACCATATTGCCAAATGCCCTAAATAAGATTGTCATGTTTTCGAAAGAGGGCTTGCATCCGGAATCTCGGCAGCCAATGCACAAATGACCTGAGGTATCTTTCGTGACATTATAATCATGCTTTTTCAGTCTGCGATCCATGCATCGGCTGGTCTGGCCAACGTAGGTTCTTGTACGAAAAAGCGGAATGGCATAAACGTCGTTGCGATCGCAGTTTACAAAAAGTGTTCTATGATTAACGAGACAAGATTTTACACTGTTAAATTTCAATTAACGCGACGTCCTAAACTGTTGTATACGTTCGGAAGCGAAAAAGATCACACCCATCCCTGACTTTTCCGCAATTTTTCTGAAACTTTGTTGAACGCCATGCATGTATGGCACGTCATTCAATGCCATTATTAAGATATATGCCCCTCCCCTCGGCCATATCAAAATTATTGGATAACAATAACTGTGAAGTATACTCGCCTAATATTTCTACCCTGAATGCGCGAGCATCAACCGTAAAGTCGATAAGCGGCATTTAGGAGTGCAAAGCGGCAAAATGAACAAGAATATGTGCATACATACGATGAACAGTTTTGAGCGGCTTCCTTCAGCTAGGCTGTTTCTAAAACCGGTCTTCAAGACGCACGGAAGCGGCGCTTACAAACTTTGTGGTCGTTGCTCACGAGTTATGGCAAGAAAATGGGCGGCTGTACATGAGCATTTGCAAGTTTTTCCGCACCGCTGCTCCAAAAGAAACTTGTACGTAAAGGTTCATTGAATAGGGTAACATAAGAATGACAATCGTATCTTCTAGTCACCTGATGTCAGCCGATTTCATTGTCTTGCAGGGTTGCCAAAACTTCAAGCTGCACAACACCAAGTCGAAGCGCGCTTCACCATATTTATCTGGTAAGTATCAGAAGGCCTGTTTCTCTGCCGCTCACAGACACGGCCCATGCTCCACTTATGAACCCATGACTGTGGTGGGCAAGGTGACGGCCAGAGGGCTTCCGACAGACTCATCGGGCTGCATTTTATGATTTTACGTTGGGTTGTAACACGGTGTTCATGCTCAAAATGGCACAACACTGCAAAGTGGCACCAACGTGGGAAAAAAAAATTGGCAGATCCCACGTACAGTGGGAATCAATGATATGCGAAGCACGAACGAGAAATGTTCATGTGTCACTTTGAAATCAGCACAACGTTACGAGGTGGAGGTAGATGGTGCCGTACAAGACTTTCATGTTATGATTAATATGTTTGGATGTGTCGTTTACCTTCGTCATCTATTCACGTCATGTGATACCAAGTTTAGCATAGGTGGAGCTAGCAAAATAGTCGCGAGCTCGATATGGGCATGGTATGTTGTCATAATCTTACATGACACGCGTGTCAGGATTATCATGTTTGCATTACTCATATATTTCATCATCCATTGACGTCATGTAACAGCAAATTTAGTATATGTAGAGCAAGCAAAACGGCCGCGAGTGCATCAGAAAGGGCCCAAATGCTCCAATGTAGCATTGACGTGTGTGCACGCTGGGCACAGCAATGCTACGTTAGAAAAACGCGCGAACTCTATAGTTTGATGCCTGGCGCGACCAACGTCCATCAGCGCTGCCCGTCGGCAACCGGAACGAAATGCGAGATGTTGCATTTGGCGCCGATCCGTTACCCAGCCAACACTGCGTCTCCCTCTTTTCGTGACGGAGGAACAACAGACGCGTTGAAACGCGCATGCGTCAAAGCAAGGCAGCGCGGCGCGCGCCTGCGAGTACATGGCAGGACCGGCGCCTGGTGTGATAACGCCGGCGTGGCGCGACGACATGAACGCCGGCGAGCGCGCGCACCGCGTCACGTCGAAATGTGTTGGCACCTTGACCGTGGCCTGTATTCATGTTCTCACATGACACGCATCTCATGATTATCATGTTTGCACCAGTAACATAGCTTCGTTATCCATTGGTGTCACGTAATACCGAATTTCGCATAAAGGAAGCTACCGAACCAGCCACGAGCACATCGTCAGTGTGGCAAGTAGTCATGTTGTTACATGACACGCATGTCGTGCGTATCATGTTTCGACGTGTCATTTACCTATGTCATCCGATCGCGCCACGTAATACCGAGTTTGGTACATGCGAAGCTAGCGAAACGACTGCGAGCGCTTCATGAGCGTAGCATGTAGTCATGTTGTTAAAAGACACGCAACTCATGATTATCATGTTTGCATCAGTCACATACTTTCATCTTCTATTCACGTACTGTAATACCAAATTTGGTATATGGGAAACTAGCGCAACCACTGCGAGCGCCTCTTGAGCATGGCAAGTAGTCATGTTATGACATGACAAGCACGTCATAGTTTTCTTGTTAGGGTCTGACACTCGTGTTCGCCATGCAATCATGTCATACCATACCAGTTTTCCAACATGCCATGTGAACAAAACCACAACAAAAGCTGCAGGACCATTAAATGTAAATCATGACATTCAGGATATACATGTTATGGTATTCATGTTATGATTAGTCAAATATGCTCTTCATACAGTCATGTTATGCCATACCAAGTTTGGTGTTGATACCATTATCGAAATGGCCAGCAGAGCTAAAAGTCTTAGGTGGCTAGATAGATAGATAGATAGATGGATAGATAGATAGATAGATAGATAGATAGATAGATAGATAGATAGATAGATAGATAGGCTCAAAGGCGCGGAAGTTTGCTAACAATTGCTTCGCATATAAAATGGTGAACAAAACTTAATCGACGGTACTTTGTGAACCAGTTTAACGTTTATCGGTGTCATTGTTCAGGCTTGAGGTCACTTTCACAACCGCAAGCGGATTTCGAATCATATTAAGTGTGACTCTACACCCAAACCAGCTTGTGTCAGCTCAGGGTACACCTTTAGCCAATTGAAATGCATCGGTGAGTTTCCGGACGCCAAAAGAATCAAGCCGGTTGTCTAACACTTGGAAGCCGATGCTCAGCCATTACTACACCTCTGCGGTACAATTATATTGCCGAGGTCAGGGCAACAAACATGTCAGAGGTTTTATATTGATGGGTACATCACCGAACTGATTTCATGAAGCACATTTCAGTGCAATTCACGCGAGATTGTCTGTAGACGACTGCCCGCGGTAGCCCTGTACTGAAATTTACTCAGCGGTTGCGCAATTCTACCATTGGCTTGTCCGGGTGCACATTCAAGGTACTTCCCTTTGGCAAAAACAAAACGCCTGGGCTTCCTCTAAACTTCTACCGCAATGAAATTAAGCCCCAAATAGCGCCAAACAGCATCCTCAGTGCAGGAGCTCATCAGCGAGGGTGTACGGGTTGTTTGTTCCTCGTCCTATATAATTAAAGTGGCGCGAGCAAATGACCCTTGTCTATTTGGCCTAAGTTAGGTGAGTGCTGCTCATCTAGCTAAGAGTCCTTTTGAGATCTACCATTGGCAAAGCATGGAGGAAAACCCTGCTTTACGCAACCAGCCATAGTGCCCTGGTTTATCTCATTTACCGCTCGATTTGTTATGCGTTAACCCTTTTTTATCCCAAAAGTTGTCGTTTCTAGATGAGCTAATCATAAAATACTTGCGACGCCCGCTTTCGAGACTAAATGGCACATCCTTGGTATGGTGCTCATCAGTCATTGTTACATTATGACGAACTCTCCTATATCTGCACACGTTCTGATCATATGTTTGCAGCCACGTACACTGTAAACTATAAAGAAAACGTCACTTAGTGGTAGTCCAGTGTGCATGGCGTTGGCTGTTCCGAGATATGTGAGGTGTAATCCCGCCTCATCTGAATGCCGTGCAAGGGAGACTCCAAATGAGGTATACGTTGATTAACGCCAGGTATTAGAAAATATATTCTAGCGTGAACAATATGGCGTGTCTTGCATTCATGTATAATCCTCATAAAGTTAAAGTTGCAGAAGTGACTAAAACTAAGGCTTTTCACCCCTCAACCTCTTTTTACCCCTCAAACTCACCTGAGCAGTTTTCCACTCTGCCATGATTATCTTTTGAACTATATAGACAGTGTTCAACATATTCAGTAAAATATAAACAAGTCAAGTTGATGAAAATAAAAAAGACAAGTGCGGTAATTTCTCTTTTCAGTCGACTAAGCAAGACCTAAGCTCTTTGATCGATATTACCGAGAGGAAATTATTACCGTAGGTTGCTGTTGAACGTTAGCCCTTTTTCACAGTATAACAAACAATACTAAAGACATTAGCAGTGTCCTGCGATACAGAAAAGAGTTTGACATAAAAAAGGAAACATTTTAATGTCTTAGTGTAGCGAGAAGAAATGATACAAACTTGCGACAGTGAAACAGTGTGTTGGTTGGTTGGTCGGCCAGTCGGTCGGTTGGTCGGTTATATATATGTATATATATATATATATATATATATATATATATATTATATATATATATATATATATATCAAGCACGCAATGACATTAAAACCCGGGTCCCCAGCGTGCCAAACCAGTATTCCATCACCGAGCCATGGCGGTGCTCGGAACTTGCACGCAAACTGCCTTTAGGCCATACTTGATTATGGGAAAAAGAATAGCAATAATATGTGTAATGAAACGTTTCAGAACAGCAAAGGAAGACCCGAGACATCGCACAATGCGAATTGCGCGCCCACACAGTCGTACACTGCTCCTACCTATTACAAAAGCTTGTTCTTGGTCCCCAATAACCTGCGGCGCATTCGCACTTCAGCCACGATTACTTATCGACATCGGGCACTCATTAAAAATCTGCGTAGTTATTTCTAAGGGTGTAGCGGATACCACGCTTCTCCGAAGAATGACGCATGGTATTAGAGTGAATGCTGGCCTACTACACAAGAATTACAATTATTTTTGACGTAGTGGGCACCCAGCTAGTTTGCTTGTAGTAGTTACCAAAAGTGTGTATAGAAA
>WOVY01008966.1:0-21705 GCA_013436015.1 Rhipicephalus annulatus | reverse complement strand
CCTTTATTTACTACGTCATAAAACAAAGAAGGCATTGAGGTGTCTACTGGCATCTAAATTAGCTGTCTTGTAGCACACATTTCAAGGAAACAAATTAGGAAACGTTACGGCGAGAATGGCGCATAGTACCGCGAACAGGTGCCAACTATTGGTGAGAAATACTGTGTACAAATCAGATGCATGACTCGACACACTAGCACACCTTCCCGTTTCTAATCAAGTAATCAGAGGCGTCAAAAGAAGCTCGCCGTGCTGGCTAGCGAAATAATATTGACACTGAAGGGAATTGCGTCCGGAGTAAGCCAAGTAGCACCCATGGGAGCTTCTCTTATCCTTCCGGTTCTTGCATCGTGTATTTTGTAGTCGTCCTAAGGTACTGCAGCTTGAAATGGGCTCACACACCTGCAAATCATTTGAAGAAAGCGCTTTATCACAGGCTTTTTGCTCCGCACGCCCTTATTTACTACGTCATAAAACAAAGAAGCATTGAGGTGTCTACTGGCATCTAAATTTAGCTGTCTTGTAGCACACATTTCAAGGAAACAAATTAGGCAAAACGTTACGGCGAGAATGGCGCATAGTACCGCGAACAGGTGCCTACTATTGGTAGAAATACTGTGTACAAATCAGATGCATGACTCGACACACTAGCACACCTTCCCGTTTCTAATCAAGTAATCAGAGGCGTCAAAAGAAGCTCGCCGTGCTGGCTAGCGAAATAATATTGACACTGAAGGGAAATTGCGTCCGGAGTAAGCCAAGTAGCACCCATGGGAGCTTCTCTTATCCTTCCGGTTCTTGCATCCGTGTATTTTGTAGTCGTCCTAAGGTAATGCAGCTTGAAATGGAGCTCACACACCTGCAAATCATGTAAGAAAGCGCTTTATCACAGGCTTTTTGCTCCGCCGCCCTTTATTTACTACGTCATAAAACAAAGAAGGCATTGAGGTGTCTACTGGCATCTAAATTTAGCTGTCTTGTAGCACACATTTCAAGAAACAAATTAGGGAAACGTTACGGCGAGAATGGCGCATAGTACCGCGAACAGGTGCCAACTATTGGTTAGAAATACTGTGTACAAATCAGATGCATGACTCGACACACTAGCACACCTTCCCGTTTCTTAATCAAGTAATCAGAGGCGTCAAAAGAAGCTCGCCGTGCTGGCTAGCGAAATATATTGACACTGAAGGGAAATTGCGTCCGGAGTAAGCCAAGTAGCACCCATGGGAGCTTCTCTTATCCTTCGGTTTTTGCATCCGTGTATTTTGTAGTCGTCCTAAGGTACTGCAGCTTGAAATGGAGCTCACACACCTGCAAATCATTTAAGAAAGCGCTTTATCACAGGCTTTTTGCTCCGCACGCCCTTTATTTACTACGTCATAAAACAAGGAAGGCATTGAGGTGTCTACTGGCATCTAATTAGCTGTCTTGTAGCACACATTTCAAGGAAACAAATTAGGGAAACGTTACGGCGAGAATGGCGCATAGTACCGCGAACAGGTGCCTACTATTGGTTAGAAATACTGTGTACAAATCAGATGCATGACTCGACACACTAGCACACCTTCCCGTTTCTTAATCAAGTAATCAGAGGCGTCAAAAGAAGCTCGCCGTGCTGGCTAGCGAAATAATATTGACACTGAAGGGAAATTGCGTCCGGAGTATTCAAGTAGCACCATGGGAGCTTCTCTTATCCTTCCGGTTCTTGCATCTGTGTATTTTGTTGTCGTCCTAAGGTAATGCGGCTTGAAATGGAGCTCGCACACCTGAAAACCATTTAGAAAGCGCTTTATCACAGGCTTTTTGCTCCGCACGCCCTTTATTTACTACGTCATAAAACAAAGAAGGCATGAGGTGTCTACTGGCATCTAAATTTAGCTGTCTTGTAGCACACATTTCAAGGAAACAAATTAGGAAACGTTACGGCGAGAATGGCGCATAGTACCGCGAACAGGTGCCTACTATTGGTAGAAATACTGTGTACAAATCAGATGCATGACTCGACACACTAGCACACCTTCCCGTTTCTTAATCAAGTAATCAGAGGCGTCAAAAGAAGCTCGCCGTGCTGGCTAGCGAAATAATATGACACTGAAGGGAAATTGCGTCCGGAGTAAGCCAAGTAGCACCCATGGGAGCTTCTTTTATCCTTGCGGTTCTGCATCTGTGTATTTTGTTGTCGTACTAAGGTAATGCGGCTTGAAATGAAGCTCGCACACCTGAAAACCGTGTAAGAAAGCGCTTATATCACAGGCTTTTTGCTCCGCACGCCCTTTATTTACTACGTCATAAAACAAAGAAGCATTGAGTGTCTACTGGCATCTAAATTTAGCTGTCTTGTAGCACACATTTCAAGGAAACAATTAGGGGAACGTTACGGCGAGAATGGCGCATAGTACCGCGAACAGGTGCCTACTATTGGTGAGAAATACTGTGTACAAATCAGATGCATGACTCGACACACTAGCACACCTTCCCGTTTTCTTAATCAAGTAATCAGAGGCGTCAAAGAAGCTCGCCGTGCTGCTAGCGAAATAATATTGACACTGAAGGGAAATTGCGTCCGGAGTAATGCAAGTAGCACCCATGGGAGCTTCTCTTATCCTTGCGGTTCTTGCATCTGTGTATTTTGTTGTCGTCCTAAGGTACTGCGGCTTGAAATGGAGCTCACACACCTGCAAATCATGTAAGAAAGCGCTTTATCACAGGCTTTTTGCTCCGCACGCCCTTTATTTACTACGTCATAAAACAAAGAAGGCAATGAGGTGTCTACTGGCATCTAAATTTAGCTGTCTTGTAGCACACATTTCAAGGAAACAAATTAGGCAAACGTTACGGCGCGAATGGCGCATAGTACCGCGAACAGGTGCCTACTATTGGTTAGAAATACTGTGTACAAATCAGATGCATGACTCGACACACTAGCACACCTTCCCGTTTCTTAATGAAGTAATCAGAGGCGTCAAAAGAAGCTCGCCGTGCTGGCTAGCGAAATAATATTGACACTGAAGGGAAATTGCGTCCGGAGTAAGCCAAGTAGCACCCATGGGAGCTTCTCTTTATCCTTCCGGTTCTTGCATCCGTGTATTTTGTTGTCGTCCTAAGGTAATGCGGCTTGAAATGAAGCTCGCACACCTGAAAACCGTGTAAGAAAGCACTTTATCACAGGCTTTTTGCTCCGCACGCCCTTTATTTACTACGTCATAAAACAAGGAAGGCATTGAAGGTGTCTACTGGCATCTAAATTTAGCTGTCTTGTAGCACACATTTCAAGGAAACAAATTAGGGAAACGTTACGGCGAGAATGGTGCATAGTACCGCGAACAGGTGCCAACTATTGGTGAGAAATACTGTGTACAAATCAGATGCATGACTCGACACACTAGCACACCTTCCCGTTTCTCAATCAAGTATCAGAGGCGTCATAAGAAGCCCGCCGTGCTGGCTAGCGAAATAATATTGACACTGAAGGGAAATTGCGTCCGGAGTAATTCAAGTAGCACCCATGGGAGCTTCTCTTATCCTTGCGGTTCTTGCATCTGTGTATTTTGTTGTCGTCCTAAGGTAATGCGGCTTGAAATGAAGCTCGCACACCTGAAAACCGTGTAAGAAAGCGCTTTATCACAGGCTTTTTGCTCCGCACGCCCTTTATTTACTACGTCATAAAACAAGGAAGGCATTGAGTGTCTACTGGCATTTAAATTTAGCTGTCTTGTAGCACACATTTCAAGGAAACAAATTAGGGAAACGTTACGGCGAGAATGGTGCATAGTACCGCGAACAGGTGCCAACTATTGGTGAGAAATACTGTGTACAAATCAGATGCATGACTCGACACACTAGCACACCTTCCCGTTTCTCAATCAAGTAATCAGAGGCGTCATAAGAAGCCTCGCCGTGCTGGCTAGCGAAATAATATTGACACTGAAGGGAAATTGCGTCCGGAGTAAGCCAAGTAGCACCCATGGGAGCTTCTTTTATCCTTCCGGTTTTTGCATCCGTGTATTTTGTAGTCGTCCTAAGGTACTGCAGCTTGAAATGGAGCTCACACACCTGCAAATCATTTAAGAAAGCGCTTTATCACAGGCTTTTTGCTCCGCACGCCCTCTATTTACTACGTCATAAAACAAGGAAGGCATTGAGGTGTCTACTGGCATCTAAATTTAGCTGTCTTGTAGCACACATTTCAAGGAAACAAATTAGGCAAACGTTACGGCGAGAATGGCGCATAGTACCGCGAACAGGTGCCAACTATTGGTGAGAAATACTGTGTACAAATCAGATGCATGACTCGACACACTAGCACACCTTCCCGTTTCTCAATCAAGTAATCAGAGGCGTCATAAGAAGCCCGCCGTGCTGGCTAGCGAAATAATATTGACACTGAAGGGAAATTGCGTCCGGAGTAAGCCAAGTAGCACCCATGGGAGCTTCTTTTATCCTTCCGGTTTTTGCATCCGTGTATTTTGTAGTCGTCCTAAGGTACTGCAGCTTGAAATGGAGCTCACACACCTGCAAATCATTTAAGAAAGCGCTTTATCACAGGCTTTTTGCTCCGCACGCCCTCTATTTACTACGTCATAAAACAAGGAAGGCATTGAGGTGTCTACTGGCATCTAAATTTAGCTGTCTTGTAGCACACATTTCAAGGAAACAAATTAGGGAAACGTTACGGCGAGAATGGTGCATAGTACCGCGAACAGGTTGCCAACTATTGGTTAGAAATACTGTGTACAAATCAGATGCATGACTCGACACACTAGCACACCTTCCCGTTTCTTAATCAAGTAATCAGAGGCGTCATAAGAAGCCCGCCGTGCTGGCTAGCGAAATAATATTGACACTGAAGGGAAATTGCGTCCGGAGTAAGCCAAGTAGCACCCATGGGAGCTTCTTTTATCCTTCCGGTTTTTGCATCCGTGTATTTTGTAGTCGTCCTAAGGTACTGCAGCTTGAAATGGAGCTCACACACCTGCAAATCATTTAAGAAAGCGCTTTATCACAGGCTTTTTGCTCCGCACGCCCTTTATTTACTACGTCATAAAACAAAGAAGGCAATGAGGTGTCTACTGGCATCTAAATTTAGCTGTCTTGTAGCACACATTTCAAGGAAACAAATTAGGCAAACGTTACGGCGAGAATGGCGCATAGTACCGCGAACAGGTGCCTACTATTGGTTAGAAATACTGTGTACAAATCAGATGCATGACTCGACACACTAGCACACCTTCCCGTTTCTTAATCAAGTAATCAGAGGCGTCAAAAGAAGCTCGCCGTGCTGGCTAGCGAAATAATATTGACACTGAAGGGAAATTGCATCCGGAGTAAGCCAAGTAGCACCCATGGGAGCTTCTTTTATCCTTCCGGTTTTTGCATCCGTGTATTTTGTAGTCGTCCTAAGGTACTGCGGCTTGAAATGGAGCTCACACACCTGCAAATCATTTAAGAAAGCGCTTTATCACAGGCTTTTTGCTCCGCACGCCCTTTATTTACTACGTCATAAAACAAGGAAGGCATTGAGGTGTCTACTGGCATCTAAATTTAGCTGTCTTGTAGCACACATTTCAAGGAAACAAATTAGGCAAACGTTACGGCGAGAATGGCGCATAGTACCGCGAACAGGTGCCTACTATTGGTTAGAAATACTGTGTACAAATCAGATGCATGACTCGACACACTAGCACACCTTCCCGTTTCTTAATCAAGTAATCAGAGGCGTCAAAAGAAGCTCGCCGTGCTGGCTAGCGAAATAATATTGACACTGAAGGGAAATTGCGTCCGGAGTAAGCCAAGTAGCACCCATGGGAGCTTCTTTTATCCTTCCGGTTTTTGCATTCGTGTATTTTGTAGTCGTCCTAAGGTACTGCAGCTTGAAATGGAGCTCACACACCTGCAAATCATTTAAGAAAGCGCTTTATCACAGGCTTTTTGCTCCGCACGCCCTTTATTTACTACGTCATAAAACAAGGAAGGCATTGAGGTGTCTACTGGCATCTAAATTTAGCTGTCTTGTAGCACACATTTCAAGGAAACAAATTAGGCAAACGTTACGGCGAGAATGGCGCATAGTACCGCGAACAGGTGCCTACTATTGGTTAGAAATACTGTGTACAAATCAGATGCATGACTCGACACACTAGCACACCTTCCCGTTTCTTAATGAAGTAATCAGAGGCGTCAAAAGAAGCTCGCCGTGCTGGCTAGCGAAATAATATTGACACTGAAGGGAAATTGCGTCCGGAGTAAGCCAAGTAGCACCCATGGGAGCTTCTTTTATCCTTCCGGTTTTTGCATCCGTGTATTTTGTAGTCGTCCTAAGGTACTGCAGCTTGAAATGGAGCTCACACACCTGCAAATCATTTAAGAAAGCGCTTTATCACAGGCTTTTTGCTCCGCACGCCCTTTATTTACTACGTCATAAAACAAAGAAGGCAATGAGGTGTCTACTGGCATCTAAATTTAGCTGTCTTGTAGCACACATTTCAAGGAAACAAATTAGGCAAACGTTACGGCGAGAATGGCGCATAGTACCGCGAACAGGTGCCTACTATTGGTTAGAAATACTGTGTACAAATCAGATGCATGACTCGACACACTAGCACACCTTCCCGTTTCTTAATCAAGTAATCAGAGGCGTCAAAAGAAGCTCGCCGTGCTGGCTAGCGAAATAATATTGACACTGAAGGGAAATTGCATCCGGAGTAAGCCAAGTAGCACCCATGGGAGCTTCTTTTATCCTTCCGGTTTTTGCATCCGTGTATTTTGTAGTCGTCCTAAGGTACTGCAGCTTGAAATGGAGCTCACACACCTGCAAATCATTTAAGAAAGCGCTTTATCACAGGCTTTTTGCTCCGCACGCCCTTTATTTACTACGTCATAAAACAAAGAAGGCAATGAGGTGTCTACTGGCATCTAAATTTAGCTGTCTTGTAGCACACATTTCAAGGAAACAAATTAGGCAAACGTTACGGCGAGAATGGCGCATAGTACCGCGAACAGGTGCCTACTATTGGTTAGAAATACTGTGTACAAATCAGATGCATGACTCGACACACTAGCACACCTTCCCGTTTCTTAATCAAGTAATCAGAGGCGTCAAAACAAGCTCGCCGTGCTGGCTAGCGAAATAATATTGACACTGAAGGGAAATTGCATCCGGAGTAAGCCAAGTAGCACCCATGGGAGCTTCTCTTATCCTTCCGGTTCTTGCATCCGTGTATTTTGTAGTCGTCCTAAGGTACTGCAGCTTGAAATGGAGCTCACACACCTGCAAATCATTTAAGAAAGCACTTTATCACAGGCTTTTTGCTCCGCACGCCCTTTATTTACTACGTCATAAAACAAGGAAGGCATTGAGGTGTCTACTGGCATCTAAATTTAGCTGTCTTGTAGCACACATTTCAAGGAAACAAATTAGGCAAACGTTCCAGCGAGAATGGCGCATAGTACCGCGAACAGGTGCCAACTATTGGTGAGAAATACTGTGTAAAAATCAGATGCATGACTCCACACACTAGCACACCTTCCCGTTTCTCAATCAAGTAATCAGAGGCGTCATAAGAAGCTCGCCGTGCTGGCTAGCGAAATAATATTGACACTGAAGGGAAATTGCGTCCGGAGTAAGCCAAGTAGCACCCATGGGAGCTTCTCTTATCCTTCCGGTTCTTGCATCCGTGTATTTTGTAGTCGTCCTAAGGTACTGCAGCTTGAAATGGAGCTCACACACCTGCAAATCATTTAAGAAAGCACTTTATCACAGGCTTTTTGCTCCGCACGCCCTTTATTTACTACGTCATAAAACAAGGAAGGCATTGAGGTGTCTACTGGCATCTAAATTTAGCTGTCTTGTAGCACACATTTCAAGGAAACAAATTAGGCAAACGTTCCAGCGAGAATGGCGCATAGTACCGCGAACAGGTGCCAACTATTGGTGAGAAATACTGTGTAAAAATCAGATGCATGACTCCACACACTAGCACACCTTCCCGTTTCTTAATCAAGTAATCAGAGGCGTCAAAAGAAGCTCGCCGTGCTGGCTAGCGAAATAATATTGACACTGAAGGGAAATTGCGTCCGGAGTAAGCCAAGTAGCACCCATGGGAGCTTCTTTTATCCTTCCGGTTCTTGCATCCGTGTATTTTGTAGTCGTCCTAAGGTACTGCGGCTTGAAATGGAGCTCGCACACCTGAAAACCGTGTAAGAAAGCGCTTTATCACAGGCTTTTTTGCTCCGCACGCCCTTTATTTACTACGTCATAAAACAAGGAAGGCATTGAGGTGTCTACTGGCATCTAAATTTAGCTGTCTTGTAGCACACATTTCAAGGAAACAAATTAGGCAAACGTTCCAGCGAGAATGGCGCATAGTACCGCGAACAGGTGCCAACTATTGGTGAGAAATACTGTGTAAAAATCAGATGCATGACTCCACACACTAGCACACCTTCCCGTTTCTCAATCAAGTAATCAGAGGCGTCATAAGAAGCTCGCCGTGCTGGCTAGCGAAATAATATTGACACTGAAGGGAAATTGCGTCCGGAGTAAGCCAAGTAGCACCCATGGGAGCTTCTCTTATCCTTCCGGTTCTTGCATCCGTGTATTTTGTAGTCGTCCTAAGGTACTGCAGCTTGAAATGGAGCTCACACACCTGCAAATCATTAAGAAAGCACTTTATCACAGGCTTTTTGCTCCGCACGCCCTTTATTTACTACGTCATAAAACAAGGAAGGCATTGAGGTGTCTACTGGCATCTAAATTTAGCTGTCTTGTAGCACACATTTCAAGGAAACAAATTAGGCAAACGTTCCAGCGAGAATGGCGCATAGTACCGCGAACAGGTGCCAACTATTGGTGAGAAATACTGTGTAAAAATCAGATGCATGACTCCACACACTAGCACACCTTCCCGTTTCTTAATCAAGTAATCAGAGGCGTCAAAAGAAGCTCGCCGTGCTGGCTAGCGAAATAATATTGACACTGAAGGGAAATTGCGTCCGGAGTAAGCCAAGTAGCACCCATGGGAGCTTCTTTTATCCTTCCGGTTTCTTGCATCCGTGTATTTTGTAGTCGTCCTAAGGTACTGCGGCTTGAATGGAGCTCGCACACCTGAAAACCGTGTAAGAAAGCGCTTTATCACAGGCTTTTTGCTCCGCACGCCCTTATTTACTACGTCATAAAACAAGGAAGGCATTGAGGTGTCTACTGGCATCTAAATTTAGCTGTCTTGTAGCACACATTTCAAGGAAACAAATTAGGCAAACGTTACGGCGAGAATGGCGCATAGTACCGCGAACAGGTGCCAACTAGTGGTGAGAAATACTATGTACAAATCAGATGCATGACTCGACACACTAGCACACCTTCCCGTTTCTCAATCAAGTAATCACAGGCGTTATAAGAAGCTCGCCATGCTGGCTAGCGAAATAATATTGACACCGAAGGGAAAATGCTTATTTTGAGGATTTACTGCTACGTGCGTTTACTGCTTTATTTCGACGAGTGCGAGGTGTGAGCGCCTTAATGTAGAAACGCATTTCTCGCACCGCCTATGAATTCAATTGAGTAGAGCGTGAAGGTGCGTCTGCTTTACGCCGTCCTTTTGCAGCCACACTGACTGCGTCGCGGCAAGACGCGCTCGTCTAAAGCGCGAAATCCATGCTGTTTTCATGACTGTCTCGGGACGCTACATCATCGCAGTGGTGAGCGTCACCGACGCTGTGCTAAAAATTCTCTAATGCCAAGGCTTACTCTAAGTCTGCTCTGAAGTGCACACAAGATCGTTACTTTGGGGCAAGAACGCGACATGTATCAGATGGCGCCCTTAGGAATGACTAAGAAGCATGCATCATGAATGAGCACATACCTTCGGATCACGGAGAGAAAGGATGTCGTATCGACGAACGGCACACTCCCATTTCGCCCTTCGGTCGTCCTTTGGAAAGGAGAAGACGCGAACCTTCGGTCTGTTGTCATAGTTGCCGCGACAGTTCAGCACGCAGCACCGCCCCATCGTGCTGGTTTGCAGCCGTACACTACGCGAATACCCCGTGCACAAAGCCCATCACACATTCATGCCGCAGTTCACAGGCACCGACGTGGTCTTGTTCACTCGCCAACAGCAACACCAGCAGAACGCAAAAGGGTTCGTGAGGCTTACTAATGCCGCTGTTCCAACGGGATGAGCAGACGTAGGCACGTCTGTGCGGTGAAACACGACGGTCAAGAATGATTGACGTCACAGCCCGCAGCTGGAAGAGTGAGTGGGCCTGACTTTTTTTTCTAGGTGGCGTTGGCTGGATGCACAGGCAGACGGACGGGCGGATGAGCGCACGAACGGACGGATGAATGGACGGAAGGACGCACGGACGGACTCACAGATGAATAGACGCATGGACGGACGGACGGATAGAAGCACGGACGGACTGAGGGTCGCTTCGCCCCACTCATCATCATTGATGCCGTGAATATGCTGTGATATTTTTTGTGAAGCATGCCTCGTAACATGATGATGATGGTATGTGGGGTTTAACGTCCCAAAACCACCACATGATTGTGAGAGACGCCGTAGGGGAGGGCTCCGCAAATTTCGATCACCTGTAGTTTTTTAACGTGCCCCCAAATCTGAGCACACGGGCCTACACCATTTCCGCCTCCATCTGAAATGCAGCCGCCGCAGCCGGGATTTGAGCCCGCGACCTGTGGGTCAGCAGCCGAGTACCTTAGCCACTAGACCACCACGGCGGGGGGATGCATCGTAACATGTACAGCTTTAGAAGCTTAGAGGCAAGTAGAACATGTGTACCAACCCTCATTTGTAGGAGCTGAAAGACAGTCGGAAGAAACGGAGTTGATAGGCTGAGGTTCCGTGTATCCATCCGGACGATGAACACATGAACAAAGACACGGACGCACAGATGGATGGACAGAGGCATAGAAGCAACGACGGGCTGACGGATGGACGGAAGGTTGAATGGACGTGTGGACGGATGGACGAAAGCAAGAATGAACGGACGGCCACAAGCATGGATGCATGGGCGGATGCTTCACCCCCACTCATTATCATTGACTCTGTGGATATGCGGGGATTTTTCGTGTGTGTTGGGACCTTGGGCGTGTTCCTCAAAAGCGTAGAAAGCGACTAAAGCGGTGCTATGGTACTTGAACACAACAAACAAGAGCGACCATCTGTAGACTGCGTGGGCTTCCCAAATGTACTTCGGCCAGTCCACCAACGTGCACCAGATCGACTGTGCCTTTGGCTGCGGTTTCGCTGTGTCCCCGTGTTGTAATAGGCAAATTGAATAGACTTTGCGTGCTGTTGTGTTCTATATATCGTGGATGTTTGTTCGTCCGCAATGCTGAGTTGTGCGTGTATATGCACAAGTGGCTTTAGCACTAACAATTGCCCGTGACACTTCTGTACTCCACGTGATCTGGCTCTTTGTGTTGCGTGAAATCGCGGTATAACCCGTCTGTTATTTTTCTCCTCCTCGGCTAGCTTCTACACTAGCCAAGGAGGGAAGATGTCATGGAAGGTGACAGTGTGAATTATTCTGACCGTACCCGCGGGTTGCTGCTTCAGATTTAAGTGTTAAAGCTCGAGATTGAGCTAGAGAAAGTGAAGTCATCGCGTGCCTTGTCAGAGGAGCCGGGAAACCGGAACCAGCATTCTAGTATCGCACGGTACGCAAACGAGCTGAAACCAGTCTTAGCACCTATGCCTACTAATGAGCCTATGATTCACGCTTGGTTCAAACATGTGGACGCTCTCTTTGCCGCATTGAGCATACCCTAGGGAATACAGGGCACGATTATACTGCCATTTTTAAGTGACAAGATGCGCACGTTCAAGGCCAATCAGGCAGAGGCTGGAGTAATGCCGTACTCGGATTTGAAGTCTACAGTGTTAAAGGAGCTGCATATGCCTCCGAGCGAGTACCGCCGTATGCTTGTGGAAATCAAAGAGAGGAACGCGAGTCTTGGAACCAAGTCATGCCGCGCCTGGAGGCTATGTTTACTTACTACATCAGAAGTAGAAAGGTGGAGTCATTTGAGAGTCTTGAGGAATTGCTGATAGCTGACAGGCTGAAACGGTTAAAGCCAGATAATCTCCGCTCGCTAGTAACTTAGCAGAAAGTAAAGCGTTGGTTGAGGCCCAGGGATATCGCGGAAGTAGCCGCCAATTTCGAAGAAAGCCTCCGCAGTGGCAGGCAGGGCAGCTACCGCAATGCAGAGCCCGGAAATTTGAATTATGGGCCGCAAGCCAAACCATTTGCTAGTGCTAATTTCAGCCCTAATTCAGGAATGTGATTTCGCTGCGGAAAACAGGGCCACTTTCAAAATGATTGCGAGTTTTCCCGTGGTACTGCTGCTAATACAGCCGAAGTTTTATGCGTGGCTTTCCAGAAGAAGCGATCATTGAGAGCGGATGTTCGGGTTATAGGACTCGGGCAAACAAACGCCTGAAGCTGTAATAAAGCGTCTCTTCACCGGACTACGGCTCTTTCTTCGCGCTGCCATTGTGCACTCGAGTCATCGAGGAGACCCATTCCGAACCTGAAACATCTTCCCTCCTTAGCTAGTGTAGAAGCCAGTCAAGGAGGAAGAAATTAACTCCGGCTTTCCAAAAGTCTGACGGATAAATCACGAGTCTCTGGTGTGCATTTTTATGCTTAAGGACACGTTGACAAATCATAGCCGCATTGTCGATGGGCAAAATGTCAAAAACACTCGCGGTAATGAAGTGGAGTTTTTAGCAGGAAAGTTTGCCTTAATTTTTCCTAACCTCACGTAATATCTTCAGAGCCACACAAAAAATATATCGAGAGAGGATGGTCGAAGAAAAATGTTTGAAGTGTGTTCAATTACCACGCGAGTCCGAAAACTGTGCGAAAGCGGCAAGTGATGCACCCACGTTGAGCAATATTGGAAATGTTCGTTTGCTGTCTGCGGGTTCACGCAGCAGTGGCAGCTCCGATAAAAGCGGGTCGTTTTCTGGCCTTTTGTGCAATAGAGGCTGAATAGTGTACGATAGTAATTACAAAAATTGGCCCCGTATCTGCATGTTTTCAGTAAATGTCGTCTAAAGACGACAGTCTTGCGTGTGGAGAGAGTGAACAAAACATTTATTAGACGTTCTGCGCAAGAAAATTGGTGAATGGTATTCCGGAGGCGCTGCGTTTGTGCCTCAAGCGTGCAGCTGAGGTGAACGAGCGCATCACGTCCTGTCACACGTAAGCGCCATCTGGCGGTTTTTTTAAACAAAGCGCGTGACTCTGAGACGGGCGGGCGTGCCTGTCTCAGAGGTGATAAGGTGTAGAACGCAAGGCGACGGGTAGGTGCCACCACCGTGTCGTATTAGCAAAGCGTTGCAAACACTCGCTTCTTCGTGCAAGCGTTGCATGGCCAGCGCGGCGTGATAAACGCTACGGTCCTTATAATTACTTATGTGTGCCTTTTCTAGTAAAAGACGCACATCCAGAATATATACGTTTTGTTATGGTGCCTCAGATATGCGCAATAATTGATTTTTAATTGACACTCGCCCAAGTATGGACGCTGAATCTTGAGCAACATTGATGGGCGCTGCAGATGGGGTCAGTGGTTCAGGGTATCGGCTGGTGCTGTCTAGAGTATCCGGTTCGCTGTAAGGGTGGACAAACAGACAAATGGACAGATAGACAGACCAAAGTTTTTGCGTCGAAGGTCCCCAACAAAGACTATCATCTTTAAAAATACGTCATCGTCGCTGAAGATATGTCATTGAGTGTTGGTACGCATATAGGATTGTTGCAAAGGCATTTCAATCTCACCCCATCACGGTTCTTTCACAATTGGCAGAATTGCTTGCGCGCGTTGACTCACTTCATTACTGAGTGCCCAGGCTGCGAAAGAGTATGCGCAGGGGTGCTACTGTATGTGAAGGAGATAGCAGCTTCTTTGAAGTATAAAGCCAGAGTTTAACTACATACTTATATTGTTCGCATGTAAACCTCCGACATCCATGAGCTCCTTTTGGCAGCTTGCGCAGATGAGCCAGCGAAAAAAATTGGTCATGGCTTGCGAGGGTCGATTTCTGCGAACGCGGAATGCCTCATAGCCGAACCCAGAAACCTTAGCGATGTTACTGCTTAGTCTTCTTGGCGTTTTGGGGCCATAAATAATAATAATAATAATAGTAATAATAACAATAATAATAATAATAATAATAATAATAATTTTTAAGGTTTCGCTATAGCGATGGACGACTGAAATTTCGACCATCTGGTATTCTTTAACCTGCACGGCTATTTCACAGTACTATCAGCGTCAAATGAAACATGAACAGCGGCAAGACTTTGTGGTGGTATAGTGCGTGCCGTCCACTTATTACTATGAAGAGACAGGGCTGCCGAACAGCATGCGTGCGCCTGTTAATGGTGATGACTGGACTTTACGCACTATAAATATGTATACACTATCGCCAAGGCTTGCCGCTGTTCTGGTTTCATTTGACGCTGATAGTACACAAGCCTCTCTCATATCGCCTCCTTCGAATTGCAACTGCCGCGGCCGGGATTTAAACCCGCGACCTGAATGGCCACGTTCCATAGACATCTAGATCTGATGCTATCACCGCGCTTTCACACCTAACAGAACTGCTCGCGCGCGTTGAATCAGTGAACGTGTCCCCGCAGGCTGCGAAAGAAGCAGCTGCTGTGAAGTAATAACGCAAAGTATAAGTAGCATACTTTGTTCGAAGCTGAAGCTCTCTGGTCCGATTCCGCAATGTGCGCAGATGAGCCAGCGAAAAAAAAATCGATCCTGATTGGGCTTCATCGCTACTGAAGTGTCGCGACACACGAATAAATAATTTCCGCGAATGACCTGTGCCACTTAGTTGATCTGCCCGATAATGTTAAGCGATGTTTACTACTCGTTTTTTTAGCGTTTAACACAAACTATAATGAATAATGCGAGATATGCAATGCAGATCCCACTGCACGATTCGTGCGGCTTCAATGAAATTCTGCCGTTGCGTATTTTCAAAGAACCTACCAGAACCTTTCGAGTCCTCCCGGTTGAGTGAAAAAAAAACGTGACAGCTGGTCGCTAGGACAATCAACTACACTGACACCTATCGCGCTGAACTTGAGAGCCCCACCATTCATCAGTGACAGGGTACCCGGTACAGTTCGCGCAACGCAGCACAGCATAACGCACTTTCGGACATTCTTGTTCATTTTAATAAACCTTAACAATTACCTAACGAGAAAAACTAGTCGTTCTCGTGGTTGCGTTTTCAAGATTTCAATAATTGCGCGGATAGCAGCTGCACGCGCCATGTTCACTCGCGCTTCGTCGTCTCCTATACGAGGAGCCTCGGGCCGCAGTAGCGCCACCTGGACCGGAAGTAAGTTTTGCGCCGCTTTCTGTGTGTGGCGGAGGTGGAGAGTTTGGCTACTGAACAGGTGGGTTCTCCTATATTCTTAAAAAATCCTAAAGAAAGAAACGCAAGGAGGCAGCAAATGAAAATGAAAAAAAGGCGGATTGAAGCTTTCAACGCTATGGCTATCGTGTCTCTGTTAGGTAGGCCCTGTCCCATGGCTTGGTGTATAATTACTGGCGCACATATATGAGCCACATCATTTCCAGACTATTCTTTTTTCATGGGACGTTTGCTTAAAGGTCAAAAAGACCATTTAGTAAACATTTATGGTGTATACATACCGTCGAGACAACAAGTAATTCTGTTTTGTGAAGGCAGCCGAACTATGATAAAAGTCTGATCTCACACGCGGGACTTTCAAGATGGCTTGATTGAGGTGTTACCGTTGCAGTTGACTCCATGCACAGTGGAACGGCGTCCGATCTTGACAATCCTTTGCTCCTTTTAGTTCATACAGGAGCTTGCCTCCATAGTTGACAACAAGGTACCCTGAATTAATGAACACTTTCTTAACACGCATTAAAGGCCTACATCTGGCAACGTCGTAACAACTTCGAGGTGCTTAAGTGCTATCATAAACACAATTCAAGGCACATAGATGCAAATTTAAGCTGGCATCTAAGGTGTTTGGCACACGCTCGAGCAGAGATGGGCGAAGCGGCTCGCGTCACTGAGGAACTCCGAATGCATGGAAGAATAAAAAACGCCATGGCTGCGCGGAAAGTGCAACGCAGTCACAGCAAAAGCTAGTAGAGAGGCCTTTCCGAGCCTTTTCCGCTGGCTTGAAAAACGACAAGGCGTGCCAAGGCCACCCGCGTGACTGCATGCTCCCTCCTTTCTTTTTTTTTACTACATGTCAGAATGACTCAGCTCATTAAAGTGACCTGGCTCAATTCAATGGCTCACCGGTTCATCAGAAATTTCTTTTACTCCAGATATCCTCAAATAGGGTGCTTTATTCAGACGCTGGCAGTGTCAAATGTTCCTTCATTTACTACCCTGGTGGGGGAGATTATGAAAGGTGGCGCACATGTTGTGTGTCGTCATTGCAAAGCTAATACCAGCCGCGCCTTATCCCCTAGCTCTATCTTGGACGCTGTTTATTCTTTTTCAGGGGCGAAGATCCTCATGGCGTCACCCGTTTGTCTACCGTTATCAATGTAATCACTGGTGGCACATACCCGAGAGAGCGGGTATGTGCTACAGGGACTTTTAGGGGCGAAGCTCCTTAAGCCGTGGAGTCGTGCGTCCTCGATGTAGTAGGTAGCCACCTCTCGTTTAGTTCTTGAGTGTCCACTGATGCATGGCAGTACTTTTCTAAATAATTGATTTATTGATTGATGCATAGGGATTTACGTCCAAAAACCACCACATGATTATTAGAGACACCGTAGTGGAGGGCTCCGGAAATTTCGAGCACCTGGGGTTCTTTAATGTGCACCCAAATCTGAGCACAGGGGCCTACAACATTTCCCCCTTTATCAGAAATGCAGCCGCCGCAGCCGGGATTCAATACCGCGACCTGCGGGTCAGCAGCCGAGTACCTATAGCCACTAGACCACCGCGACGTGGCATGGTGGTATTTCTATATAATCAATATAGGATGAAAAGATGCGAGATGGTGGAACTTGGAATGTTCACTAGACGGACGGACCATGCAAACAGACAGACGCGCGAACGGGTAGATTGACCCACGCTTGGACGGATGGACAGAAGCGCGGACGGATTGATGGATGTTTCGCCCCACTCATCATCATTAAGTCCATGAATATGCTGTGTTTTTTTTACATCGAAAGCTGTTATGAGATCAAGACTCGGGTCATGCGCAGCGCCGTAGTTGTCCGCCGCCGCCGCCATCACTGCCAGTAACCTTACTGCAGAAAAAAGAAAACGACAACCTAGTACCAGGACGCAGTGGGGCTCGAACCCGGGTCCGCTGCGTGCCACTGCAGTGTTCCACCACTGATTCACGCCGGTGCTTGGTACTTATTAGCAAACTTGCCTTAGGCAGGCTTGATATCGGGAAAGTAATCGCGGTCATCATGTGTAAAAATTGGCGGATCCCACGTACAGTGGGATTCGATGATATCCGAAGCACGAAGGAGAAATGTTGATATGTCACTTTAAAATCAGCACCAAAGTTACGAGGTGGAGGTAATTATGCCGTGCACGAATTGTGTGTCATGATTATCATCTTTGAATGCGTCGTTTACCTTCGTCATCTATTCACGTCGCGTCATACCAAATTTAGTATATGTGGAGCTTGCGAAACGGCCGCGAGCAAGCCATAAGCGTGGTATGTTGTCATGTTCTTACATGGCACGCGTGTCAGGATTATCTTGTTTGCACCAGTCATATATTTTGTCATCGATTGATTTCACGTAACACCAAATTTGGTATATGTGGAGCTAGCAAAACGGCAGCTAGCAGATCATGAAGGGCCCAATACACTCCAATGAAGCGTTTCACGCGTAGTTTGGGGACAGCGACGCTACATTAGCAAAATGCGAGCACTCTATAGTCTGATGCCAGGCGCGACCGGCGTCCGTCAGTGCGTCCCGGCGGCAATCGGCCCGATATCGGACATGTTCATTTCGCGCCGATGCGTTACTTACCCAACATGGTGTCTCCCTTTTTTCGTTACGGAGGAACGCCGGAAGTGCTGAAACGCGCATGCGTCAAAGCCACGCAGCGCGGTGCGTGCCTGCGAGTATTTGGCAAGGCCGGCGCCTGGCGTTGCAACGCCGGCGTGACGCGAAGAAATGAACACCGGCGACCACGCGCACCGCGCCACGTCGAAATGCATTGGCGCTTTGACTGTAGCATATAGTCATGTTCTCACATTACACGCATCTCATGATTATCATGTTTGCACCAGTCACATACCTTTGTCATCCATTGGCGTCGCTTAATACCAAAGTGTGGCATATGTGAAGCCGCGAGCGCATCATCAGTGTGGCATGTAGTCATATTGTTATATGGACACGCATGTAATGGTTATCATGTTTGGATGTGTCATTTACCTATGTAGTCCGTACGCGTCACGTAATACCGAGTTAGGTACATGTGAAGTCAGCCGAAACGACCGCGAGCGTAGCATGTAGCCATGTCGGTACATGACACGCGTCTCATATTTATCATGCTTGCACCAGTGTCATACCTTCGTCATCCATTCACGACTTAATACAAATTTATTATAAGTGAAGCAAGTGAACTGGCCTTCAGCGCATCATGAGCGTGGCATATAGTCATGTTGTTACATGACATGCATCTCATGAATATTATGTTTGCCAACCAGAAACATACCTTCATCATCCATGTCCACGTCCCGTAATTACTAAATTTTGTATAAGTGAAGCTAGCCAAAACGGCTGCTAGCGCATCATCAGTGTGGCATGCAGTCATGTTGTTTTAACTGACACGCCCTATCATGATTTTATGTTTTTTTTTTAAGGGGTCTGTCGCTTGTGTTCGCCATGCAAAATAATGTCATATTATAGCAGGTTTTGCAACATTACCATGTGAACAAACCACCGCAAGAGCTGCAGGACCATTGAAGAGTAAATTCATGACATTCATGACATCCATGTCATGATTTTCATGTTATGACTAGTCAAAAAATGTTCTCCTACAGTCATGTGATGCTATGCCAAGTTTGGTATTGATACCATTATCGAAACGGCCAGGAGACGCTAAACGTCATAGATAGTATGATAGATAGATAGATATATAATAGATAGATAAATAGATAGATAGATAGATAGATAGATAGAAGTAGATAGATAGATAGATAGATAGATAGATAGATAGATAGATAGATAGATAGATAGATAGATAGATAGATAGATAGATAGATAGATAGATAGATAGATAGGTAGATAGATAGATAGATAGTAGATAGATAGATAGATAGATAGATAGATAGATAGATAGATAGATACGCCCAAAGTCGCCGAAGTTCGCTAAGAAATGACTTCGCATTTAAAATAATTGTTTCATCCAGTCCATTTCTGCTATCGCTTATCTTACATAAAGTTGATTACTATACGTGTTGAAGATTGCTAACGTCTCAATTTTCGTTCTTCGCACTGGCGAAAGATAGATGAGGCAAGATTGCGTCGAGTCGCATGTTCACGCAGCCGAACGTCCTCATAAGTCTCCACATAAACGTTCGGGTTTGCAACGTCCCCGGCGTTTTAGTATTGCAGCGCAAGAATAAAGATATTCAACCACGTAGTAAAGTTTAGTTCTGTCAGATAAATAAGATAGTGCAAAAAAGCTCGCCTCGTTTTCCTTCCTAAACGGTTACTTGGCAAAACAGGCTTCGTTAGTGTTGTTTATTTAGAGCACCCAGTCGCGTAAGGAAGATAAAAAAACTGTGCTGATTTCTACGTCTGCGGTTGTTCTACATGTAGTACTCTCGGCCCACGGATGTAAGGCCCACGGGACGGCTTTCAGCTCTCCCATAGTAGAGTACCGAGTACTCTAAATATTTACCACTTTTTCTAAACACAGTACCTCCTCGGCCTTTGGCTAAGATCAAGGAGTTCGAGTGGCCGTCGTTTCAAGCCTCCCTGTGAGACCTGGGGTCACGTCCACGTTGACGTCGGCCCCCGGTTCCTGTGAAGTTCGTGTTAGCGTTGTTCCTGTGGCAGCACCGCTCCGCGCGCGCGCCTGCCATCTCGGTTCCCGGCTCCTGCCCGTGCCCGCTCGCCCCATGCCTTGTGAAGCAAGGTCCCCGGCCCACGCCTGCCGTCCCGGAGCCCCCCTGCGGTCCACCGGGCACTACCTAGTCTGCGCGGCCCCCGCCTCGGCTGATCCGCGTTCTACCAGTGTGCAGCTCGCCTGCACGTAACGAGTCCTCAAGCCTCGCCCCGACCCGGCGGCTTGCGGAATCTACCCACCAGTATGGCCACGCCAGTTGAACTCCCGGTGAGGGAGAATTGTTTTATGTTTTCAGCGCCCGAAAGGCAACGTTCTTTGGACGATTTAATAGACGCTGTAGAAGAAAACAGCCGGAGATGATAGTGTATTGGTGCTACAACACATGGGGGGAGCAAATTTCTTGTATGCACCCGCAACGCTGGTCAGGCGACGAAGCTAATGATTGCAGAAGACTTTAGGGTTAACGGAGTGAACGTGCCGGTAGAGGCAGTCGGGCCGCCAGTTACGTATGTGAACGTCCTACCGCTACCCCGCTTTTCTGTCGGTTGAGACCCTTAGTTATGCCTTTGCCCAGTTTGGTAAGGTGAAGGACATTTAGTTCGCCACCCTCGCCACTCGCCAGACCAAGTTGAACGGGGTGCGTCTCGTGAAAATTGAGATGTGTCGCCATGTCCCCAACTTCATGACGATGGCGGGGCACAAAGTAATGTGCGAGTATAGAGGTATGCGTCGGGGTGTGTGCGCGTTGCGGTGAGACCGGGCATATGGCGACCGCGTGCACCGCGGCGTACTGTAAACGATGCAGCACAATCGGCCACGACATTCAGGGCTGTTCAGCCGACTGCAAACGCTGCGGGGGAACACCACGGAACGCGCGAGTGCTTCCGTAAATGTTCGTACGCTTCAGCCCCCGCGGCTTCCCCTCGCTTTCCGAAAGCGCTGTGCCCCACCACCAGTCAAGCGGAACCCGCCTCCGCCAGGGCCGCCATTTCACCGCGTCTTCAGGTTCTCAAACCCAGGTCCGCACCCCGCACATCAGAGGGGGCGTCCGTTTCGGGAGAGCGCGAGTCTGACACTGGCGCGCTCACAAGTAGCGACACTGAAGCCTCGTCTGCCAACGAGGGGGCAGAAAGGGTAGACGACACCACCACCATGTCAACCGAAACCAAGTCGAGTGACAATGAGGCGACCTCAGCGCAATCGCCACCGTCCATTGCCCGCCGCACTCGGGTCAGGTTAGGATGACGGCCTGATTCCGTCATCCGCAGCTGAAGTGGCCGTTGACACCAACGCGTCACGAGTAAGACACACCTCCCCCACCAATGCACCAGCCAACGTCTTGGCCCTCGTGACCACCCAGGACCTGGAGGCCCGTGTCCAAGACGCCCGCCAGAGTCGACCCCCCATATAGAGGGAAGGGCACCTACGTCCCCCCCGAATGTGGTGAGGACAACCGAACGGACCCCGTCATCTGCCCTGCACCCCACCCGGCACGACTAAGCCGGAAGTCGGACGTGAGACCGGGACAGACAGCCACAGGCCTCGAGCAGAGATCACGCTCGCGCTCACGGAGACGCGTCGACAGGCGGGAGCCGGCCGGGGGAGCGGGCGC
>WOVY01008964.1:0-12332 GCA_013436015.1 Rhipicephalus annulatus | reverse complement strand
ATTGGCGTGGTCATGCCGAGTTGAGTCATCCGACGCGGAGGGTATTCGAACCGTTTTCGCCCCTCTCCCCAGCCTTCGCTGCGCATCGCGCCGACGAAATGACGAGAACTTTCTGGAATGTCGCGCGGAAGGTATTTAACCGAGCAGTAGAGACGAGAGAGCAGGAGAAGACGGAAGTTAGCGCCAGAGCGCGTAGGGATTCCGCCGTGTAGTCGGCGAAGGTTTTGTCCATAGCGACAAAGCAGGAGAAGAAGAGGATTTCCACCTGAGGGTGAAGGCTCGAGCTACAGGCAAGAGCGTGTGTTTACCGATATCGAGCGAAGACGCGTGGCAACAGCTGCATGTGTGAAGCCGACGTGTTTCCGGCGAAGAAGTTCGAAGCTTGGAGAGTGGCCATTTGAAGACGCGAGGTTCCTGGAAGAGAAACTTCGGCGAGGTTTTCCTGGAAGAGAAACTTCGGGAGGCAGTGGAACGACAACAACGCTGGACTTTGAGTGAGTGATTCTCGGAAGAGTATCATTCAGACTTTTGTTCCAAGGACTTTGGACTGAATAGGTTTTCTATCTCTTTAGTCTTTAAGCGTCTTGGTTGTTCAATGCATGCGACTGCATTGTAGTGTGTATTGTTGTCTGTGTCCGTTGTTTCGAGTGTGGCTGATTGAACTGTGTAGTACGTTGTTTGATTGGTGACATATTGCCCTCATCTATTGTGGAGTGTGAATTCTTGTGTATGGTTCTTGAACTGCCATTATTCAGAATATAATTGTGTTTTGTTTTTTCAACTCTCGGCTCTGACTTGTTCTTTGGGCCACAGCCGGCGTCCGCTGGCGCGCCAAAAAGGACCACTTCTAAATTGTCCACGCTTTCGTGGTGCGGTTCGGTGGGCCAATACTTCGGCCCTTGGAATTAGCCCGGCGATCGCCTCCCTAATTAACGGGACCTGTGTGACAGAAGCCGAGTACCTTAGCCACTATAGCACTGTGGCGGGGCTTGTGGAGACCACATCCTCTCCGCATATTGCCAAAGGCCGTCCACCCAGAGAGACAGCCAAAAGCACTCTATATATGGAGAGCTTGGAAAAGGAATTTTTAGTACAAAACCCCATGGCGCCAACGACTCATTAACTTCCCGATCCTTTGTCCGCTGCCTCTGTCTTCGGGCAGGCGCCTGCGTGGCGGAAAGAATAAAGAGTATAAACAATTTACGTCATCGTACGTGTGGTATTGCGTTGTTCGCGTTCGCATTTCCGTTAAAAAACAGCAACGTTTCTCATATGTGTTGTGGCTGAAACTTCTCAGAATGTCTAATAATTGCTCCGAGGTGGTAATAATTGCGCCCAATACCTACAAAAACTGACCCGCAACACGGTTTTACTAATTCACTGCAAGGCCTTATGAGAAAGAGCGACGGAAACAATGCGTCACCGCCATGCGTTGGGGCAGACCAGCAGCTCCAATATTGTTCGAGTTAATGCGTTGCTTTGCGTTCTCAAGCTTTCATTTTGCCGTATCGGCGCTGGTTGCATGCACTCGGTCATGTTGACACTGGTAGGCGACAAAACTTTTTGTAGCCTGGTGATGTGTTGGTTCAGTTTGACCGCTGTGCAAAGGCACTTCACTCGAACATGCTGTATTTATTATTTACAAAAACAGTAATGCGTCATTTGTTGACATCAGAAAGACAAAACAGTGATTTAGACGCACTCGTAATCAAAACAAATCGAATGTTCACCTCGAGATACAAATCATATCCGGGCCTTGTTATGCTGGTCCGCGCGAATCTCCCATCATATTCACCGGTTGATGATTCACTCTTCCTAGATGCATATACGGTTCGTTCTCCTTCGTAGTAGGAGGTGATCACATGTTCCCTCGGCAACCCTCATCAAAACTTGTCCCGTCTCCCACGACGTCATCTTGATACTTTTCAACAATACGACTCACCATACTACATCATCAAGCGTGTCTCCTCTGGCGAGGGAACCATGCCAACACTTGAGCATCAGGCTTCACTAAACTGACGCCTTACTGCCTCCGTTGCAGCGCGCTTGGACCCGGACTGGAAAGTCAGGGAAGCTACTGCATGATTTGTGCTTGCGTAGCAAAGCGAAAACTGCGGAGAAAGGGCCTCATCTTTCTCGCATATTCGTCTGTGAAATCAGACGCTGCACTTCAGTTTCTCAAGTCCTCCCGACCTTGGACGGTGTTGGCACTCAGGGGTTAGGCGGATCCCATCGCTGTTCGGCCGGTCGCAGCTGACTGGCCTTTGTCACCCGACGCATACTTTGTCGTGAAGAAATGTACTCTTGCGGGACAGATGGAGGTTTATTTACATCTCATGAGAATAGAGAAGAAGTAAAGAGGAAGAGATTAATGTACAAGTCTTTGGCATAAATAGTCAGCCATTGGACAACTCTGAGGCGCCTGGTTTTCGCAGCTCTCGTCAATCGGATGCCTCGACGACCCGGTGTACAGCATGAGATTCTAACAAGGGTGAAATGGGAGAGAAAGGTATCGTTGACCTCCAGAGGTGTAGGCGCTTATCAAGAATGACTTCCCGATGGCTTTGTACACGCATTGCTCGTCACACTCTCTGAACCTTTGTTTAAGTGAAGAATCAGCTGTCCAAGAAATTAGACGAGCCTTTGTCGCAAGTAGCTAAGTGTGCATTTCCTTTTGAGTGCCGCCGAAACGGAAAGCAGTCCTCAAAATCCCCTACAGGCGGCTTCAACGTCCTTCAACCGGCGGCGCCGATATTGTGAAAGAAGGTGGGTGGAACGTCACGATTCAGTTCCATTCTTTGCAGAAGCACTTTTGAAGATAGTCCGCTCACTTGAAGAGTTTATTTATTTATTTACTTGGAATTACCCTCAGGGCCAGGTGCATTATAGAGAGGAGTGGTACATTTAAAAGAAACACAATTCAATCTTTGTTCGGTAAATACAATGTCAGCTAAAATAACAGTACAAGCTGTAACTATACAGGCAAGAATCAGACTGTTGGTGAGAAAGCATAATACCATTGTAAAAACAAGTTGCAGTAGCAGTTTTTAACTAACCAAACAAGCATCCGACAGTTTGCCAAGAGAAGAATCACATAATTTGTTAGGTGCATAACAGTAAACTTGAGTTTAAAACGTCATGAAAACGAAAATGATGGACAATTGACGCGATTGATCCCAAACAATTGTTACGGTCTTGTGAGAATAGGAGAATTATAGACTAATTACATGTGCGAGTTGAACATCGCAAGATTCTCACATTTTGGGAATATTCAGAACGAGAGGAGATGTGTGATGGAGGCAGAATAAGGTTATATGCAGGGTATGACTGTAGCATATACTGTGAAAAAGACATATGAGGGAGAATTTATGGTGACAGGCCAGTGACAGCAGCTCTAAGGAGTCTTGCATTGAAGTGATACTGGCGGCGTGACTGTAGTTGCCAAGAATAAAGTGGACAGAATTATCTTGGACTAGCTCAAGAGTAGTGTTTAGTACTCCAGTGGGCGTTCCTAAATGAATGCGGCATACTACAGTTTACTTCGTATTATGGTTTTGTAAAAGAGGAGTTTTAAAGAGACAGGGTAGAAGAAAAGTTGCGTTGGAGATAACCTAACGAACAGTTAGCATTACTATTGATTTTGTTAATGTGAAAAGACCGGATGAGAGTGTTAGTTATGCGAACACCTAGGTAGTGATAGTAAGTTAGGGGTTCAAGTGCGGAGTTCCCAAACAGATTAGTGAAGAAAGATGTGCGGGAAACGCGTCGGACTTTACATTTAGTAGTGTTTAGTTTCATTGGCCTGGTTTTAAACCAGTAGATACCGAGTTAAAGTCATTTGGGTCAGAGATTTTCTTAATATATTACACAATAATCAGCAAATAAATTGCTGTTAGTTGTTATACATTCAGGTAAGTCAATAATAATAATAAGAAAAAGAAGTGCACCAAGTACTGAACCTTGGGGTACCTTGGGAAATTAATAGTGTTAGCAGACACATATTGTGAGCGACCGTTTAGAAAACGTTCAATCCGGGAAAGGAGCTTATGATCAATGTTTAACTTCCTTCATTTCATGAGAAGTATATTATGGCAAGCTTTTTCAGAAGCCTTTGCAAAATCGAGAAAGATACAATTCTGCAGTGGAACGATCATCAAGGATGGCGTGTAATATATGGGTAAATGAAGCCAGCTGTGTTTCACACAACAAAGGTTTGCGGAAGCCAAGTTGAGCATTTGAAAACAACAAGTTCGCATTTAAAACCTTTGCAATGTTAGTGAAAATGACATGTTCAAGAATTTTATATGGTATACTGGCGAGTGAAATTAGCCGGTAGTTGAAGGGAAAGCTTTTGCTTCTAGGTTTCTGAACCGAAACCACCTTTCCAATTTTCGTGACGGATGGTAGGGTAGACTCGTCAATGAATTCTTGAAGTATTTTGGACAGAATAACGCTCGAGTATACCTTGGTACTTTTTAAAAAAACTTTGCATTGGTTAGATCTATTCCTGAGCGTGAAGACACTTTCGGAGATTCGATACTTTTACTATACCAAGAGGTTGAATGATAATTGGATCCATTGTTACAAAGTGGAAGCACTGCAAATCGAGAAAGGTCACACGTGATGACCTAACAAAGTTAGGACAGAATACTTCGTTTAAGACTGTAGGACAGTCGGCGAGCGGAATAGTTTCACTTGAAGGATGTAATAACACAATTTAACTCTCTCGATCGGTGTTGATGGTTCGCCAGAATGTTTTTACGTCATTACTGAGCATAGTAGGCAAGGTTATTCGTAGAAAATAATTGTGGGCTGTATTAAGCGTAAAAACGTATGCATTGTTTGCCTTTTTGTTCGCGTTCTATCGTGTTTCAGAGGGAAAGTGTTTGGCCGAACAGAAGAGTTGTTTTTTTTCTGTTACATAGTCGTTTTATGTGCGATGTGTCCCAGGGTGCTTTGTAATGGAAAGACATTGTGCTTATAGGAACATATCTGTTACTTCTTTCGTGGACTTTTGATGCAAACATGTTCCAGTTATATTCTGTGCTCCAATTTTCAAAACCTTCCAAGAAAACTTCCACGAAGCCAGACAGCTCATTATTAAAAAGCTCAAAGTTGGCTTTGTTTAAATTACGGAGGTTCTTTTCTGCTTTGTGCATTGGAGAATGAAAATACTTTATTTCATAGGATAGGGTTAAATGATCACTCCAACCAGGTAGGTATGATAAATCTGACACCGTATCGGGACAGTTTGTTAACACAAGATCCAGTGTGTTTCTAGAATTGCTGCCTAACCTAGAAGGCTGTGCAACAATCTGATGGAGAGAAAATACTGAGCAGAGGTTCATGAAACTGAAGTTTTTGAAGAAAATGGTTTTGGTTCCGCAAGGTCAGAAGACCAGGATATGTTGAGAACGTTGAAGTCTCCCAGCAAAAAAATGAAAGGGTTAGGGTGATTTGAAGGAATGGTAACGATGGCGTCATGCAAATCAGCAACAAAGCTTGCCAAGTTGTTGGAAGGCCGATAGCAGGCCCCAAATACAAAGTTTTTGTGGCATATGTGTGCCCATACTACCTCAAGCGCTGATTTATCTGGGAGATCATAAGAAGGTATATTTCGTAAGATAGCTAGCATGACACCTCCTCCTACATGCGATTCTCGATCGCAGCGATAAATGGAAAAGCTGTGCGCATCTTACAATATTTTGTTGTCAGCAACGCCTGGGTGAAACCAGGTTTCAGTTTGGGCGATTATGCCTGAATCGCACGTATCAATATTGAATCAAGTAATCTCACTTTTTAACTACACTTCTGACTTTGCCAGTAGTATAGACGCACTAGATTGTGCTAAGAAATCACCACATCCCCTTGCGTGTACCCATGTTAGTGTTTCATCACTCGAATGCGGTGCGGTAGGTGAAAGTGATTTTGCAGATGGCTTAATAGAAGTAAATGAGTTGAGCTCGCCAATTGTGGTACGGGCATACTTGTAGTACTTATTGTTATTAATGAGCTTGTTGTACCGCGACTAGAACTTCGGTGAAGCAGTTAAGCCTTTGGCGAATTCAGCAAATATTCTAGCAAGGTGTGTGGAGGCAGAGAAGTCTCCAATAACAGCATCTTCATGTCTTTTAATTTTGCCTTTTATGCCAGCACGTTTACTCTGGCTATAAAAGAAAAAAATATATTAACAGGCCGACATTTTGCTGGCGTGAAATGCCCTGAACAGTGTGCACATTCAATCTCGGATTCCGAGACTTTTCTACCCATCTTAGAGGGTAATACGTGAAGAGCTTTCTGCTCAGTCTGATGGACATCTTCCATGGCAAATCAACAGCGTCCACTGCTCAACGCCTCCATCAGCGGATCTGTTCGCCAAACGTTCTTGTATGCTTCGCTGTTAGTGAGATATTTCTAAGTCTCACACACCGCTTGTTTGTGAATCTGCAGAGCCCATATAGTGACAAGAGCGTTGCCTTGGAGAAAGTTGACTGGGCGATGACTGAGCTAAACGAGATGGGAACTAACCTGGAGGCGGAATTCGACAAATTATTTCCTCAATGACAAGATGGAGTGGTGGATTTTGGGAAAAAATTTACATTTCATGAATGGTAAGAAAACAGAGATACTGGCAAAATACTATTGCAGTTCTGCGAAAGAGTTCTACAGGTGTTCCTTGTTCATTCCATACACGAAAGGCCAAAAAGCTTCTCTGAAGCGGTGCTTTGTAAACTTTCGCAAAACACTGCAATGTTTGCAATTTGTGTTGCTAAAGCAAGCCCGCAAAGACAAAATAGTATCTGTGTAGCCGGCCCTTCAATTTTTATCGGAGATTTATGACAACAGATCACATCTGTACTCTGAAAAAAGATGGAAAACTGAATTTTAAATGGCAAGTCATGCAATGAGAGGACGACCTTCTCCGGTTTGCGACGTATGCTGTAGCTTACTGTGACAAAGTCCTGTTTCTGAACATTCACACACTCCTCAATATAATGGTACCCGCTCCCTAAAAATACAGCTGCTTCAAAACACAGCTTCTCGACACTGCAAACAGTGAAAACGTATTTGAAGAAGCGAACGGCTGAGGAGAAGCTTCATTATCTGGCCCTAATGACCATTCACCGAATAAGAGTCTGTGTCAACGAAGTTATCGTTGTGTTTATAAAGAAACCACGACGCATAGAAATTGTAGCGAGAACCACTCTCTTCGGTGATTCAATATATTCGTTTCTTTTCTTTAGCATTGACCTTCACTACATGGTAAAACCATTGGCAGTGTCATTCTGTCAAATTTGCTTTCTAAAATGAATGCTAAAGTTTTGCCTCATTTGTGTCGAAGAAGCATCCGTGTTTTAGTTATTTTTTGTCCAAAAAATTGTTTTCTCGGATGTGTATTCTTTGTTTAAAATTTCCTGCCATAAATAGCTCCCGTTGTTCAAGCACGCTTTTCGTTACGACAGAGTGTGAGAAGTCTGGCAGCAAAAGCGTCTGATATTTTGAAAAAAAAAACTTTTTGTCTCACATGCATACGCGAACACGTTTCCTTGCATCCTCCTCCCTTTTTTGTCACTCGTTTTCCCGTTACTGACTGAGCATAGGGTGGCTCAGTCGACGTTATTCGGTAGGAGAGCATTTTTTTCTCACGCACACACATGAGCTTTACTGCGGCGTCAAATTTTGCTTTGCATCACTGATTACCTCGCCTCTTACGCTGCATTACACTTTTCTCATTTCATTCTAATAATCAGGCACCTTCTAAATTTTCTGGCATCTTTCTGTTTGCCATAAAAATTTCTTTTGAACAATTAGGCCTGCCCTCCCCCCCCCGCAGAAAAAAAATTTTGGCTACGTGCCTGCCGCCCATTGCCCACTGTCATCGATATGAGAAGTGAAGTTTCAAAAAAAAGTTTCAAAGTTTCAAATTTTGGTTTAACCTTTACTAATTGCAACATTTCATTGATCCTTGAATTAGTTCCTAATTGGAAGAGGTGGCATACAATTAGCATTGTATCCCCCCTGTTCTTCTGGTGTCTTTATGTTCGTTGTTTAGCAATAAAATCGTTAAAATGAACTTGGAAACAAATGATTACACAGAAATGTGTGTCTTTTCCAAGGAAAAGCTAAACGAAAGAGTCGTTTATATATGGAAACAAAAAACAGCCCTTTTTCTTCATTCTAAACAGTCAGGTGAAGTGCGGAGTAGATGCAGCGCAATTTTTACCAGGGACCGCGGTGTAAGAAAAATAATTTAGCTGGGGACACTCTGCACCCACTGGAACAGAGAGCATGTCTCGATAATGTTCGCTTTGGTACATGTGCTCACTTTCGTTGGGGGGCGCAGCGATGTGGGAGCCGAGAGGAGGAATGAGCCAAAGAGTATGTGGATGCGTCATTGGAACGAGTGCCCACACCCAAATTATTTCGCTTACACCATGGCAGGAACGAATGTCAAGGCATTCACAGTGTCCACAGGAACCTTGTCATATATCTTGTGGCTGTGATGCTTGTTTTGTGGTTTTATTTATTAAACAAACACTCGGGAGTTTTTATTATGTGCCTGATTGCAAAAATATATGCCCTATCTTCTTAATTGTTCTAAAGTGTCTACCCCTCCCCTCCCTTCAGTGTCAAAATATATATTGGCGCATTGCAGCTAGGCACGAGTCGACAGTTACTGCGTTCGTCAGCAACTCTTTACAGCTGCTGAAAGTCCTTCCTCAGCATCTGAGGGGAAAACGCAAGCGAAACGTGCACATCCTGGCAGAGCAGCACGCAAGCGTGAGCATCAGTTGGTGGTTAAACGGCTCGTGGTTTTCTAAGATGCGGAGCATCTTCTGCTTGGGTCTATGTCCCGTGGCGTTGGTGTCTGCACTCACACAATGCATAAGCAACTCTCCTCCTTCCCTCTCTCCAACCGCTGCGCGTTTTTTCTCTCAATTTTTCCCCAACGACAAACGTCACCAACCACATGCTCGCACTTGTCCTGCGCTCTCGCTTCTGGTCTCGCGGCCCTTGCGCTATTCGCCACTTGGGTCCTCTACTTCAACTGTTAAGATAATGTGGGTGCACATGCGCGCCCCCCTTCTCCTCCTTTCCTACGCTACGCTCCTCTCTAGCCTCGCAATGCCGACGCAGGCAGCATCTGCTAGTCTACGCTCTCTCTCTACCGTGCTATCCCTCTCTCTCTTCTAGGCATCCCTTCACGCTGCATTTACGTCGTCATTGCGCATGCGTGCCCCCACCCCTCCTATTTTGTGCTCCCCCTATATCGCGCCTTGCAATACCGACGGAGGGAGCGTCCACAAGCGAGTTAGTTTAGAGAAAGTGTTTAACGATTTAGACTCGGTACTTCGTACTTTACTATGGGCGAGCATAAAGCCGTCCCGTGGGCCGTCATAGACATGACGTTCAAGGTGGAGTTGCTCGATTAAAAACACTGACTGCTCGGGCTTCACAAGTGTTCGCTGACCACCCCCGTATACATAGGCACTGAATCCTGAACTCCCATGTAGTGCCGGTGGGAGATTTCGCTTGTACGTTGTGATTATTTAAACAGATTTATCAGCGCGAAAAACACGGAACTTTCAGAGAAGAAACACACACACAGCGCAATAAAAAGTCGTAGCTTGCGCACAACCTAAAAGCACATTGCGGGTCTCTGGGTCAAAATGGAGTCTTCTTCTTCTCAGTGCCCATTAGCAGTGATTGGCATGTCTACAGTTGCTCAAAAACACCGGTTCGTTGATTGATATGTAGGGTTTAACGTCCCAAAACCACCATATGATTATGAGAGACGCCGTAGTGGAGGGCTCCAGAAATTCGGACCACCTGGGGTTCTTTAACGTGCAGCCAAATCTGAGCACACGGGCCTACAACATTTCCGCCTCCATCTGAAATGCAGCCGCCGCAGCCGGGATTCGAACACGCGACCTGCGGGTCAGAAGCCGAGTACCTTAGCCACTAGACCACCTCGGCGGGGCAGAACACTGGTTCATCGGTGCGTGCTTTGCGCTCTCCAGGTTTCTCTCCTGTGCAACGCCACCGCATTGGTAAGTGATAGCACCGGCTGCTTCGCAAGTATACATGGCTCCTTTTAGCGGGAGAAGATGTAAATTTAGTTGCGGAGCAGCCTTCTGACTAGACTATGTAACGCTATCTGTCTAAGTCTCTGGTGCGTTCCTCCTACCGCATTTGTTGAAATGATGTCAAGTAGGTCTAGTCGCAGCTGCGCGTTGACGTGACTCTCACCCTAAACCACAGCAGCTGCCGGCTCCTCCATACAAACCTAGGTGGTGTTGCTCAACCACGCGCTGGCAACACACTTCTCTCTCGCTCCATCTTCTCCATCACCCGCAACGCTCGACCACTCTTCATCTGTGATGAAACATACAGGAAACTGAACCCGCCTCCCATGTTTTAGAGTTTCAAAATGTTTACTCGAGTGAAGGCTACACCGAGTTTCGTTTCAGACCGTCCTTCCGGCATCCGCGTTGACACCCGTTTCGACCGGGTCAACGGCTGATCACCACTGCGGCTTCGCATCCTATTATGATTCCCTTCGGAGAGATGGTCCATAGCTATTTTCGTCTGCAAGGACGACACAACTACGGGGTAGGCGTGTACAGGTCTGCTGTGTAAAACGTATTTATATATATAAAAATTTACGAGCAGAAGCAATCTTGGATCACAGAGTGAGCCCTGTAAATTTTTCGTTTCCTCGTCGCCGCCACTTATCCTTTTGAAAAAGTGGGTTTTCACGCTTACTGCTCTTGGTGCTCTGTAGCGTAGAGGCACTGACCCGGTGCTCTTCTGGGAAGTAGAGATAGACGGCACAGATGGCCGCACACAATATCTGCCGCCCGTCTGCTACCTTCTTCGTTTATCCTGAATGAGCTGGAAGTATTTGGATCAGCCCTTTTTCTGTTGCACATACCACACTCCTCACAGAAAAGTACACAGAGCTCAGGTAACAGTGCTTACGCACTAGTAGACAAATTCATATCTAAATATGGCCATATTTTATAAAAGTTTCTCAGATAGTTCAGATATTTAAACTAACAGCTTGTGCATCGGTTGTAGGGAAGGAGCTAACATCGATGGCCCTCGTTTCTGGGCCACGATCAAGCCGACTCAGCCAAGTGGTGCTCCACCATCATTAGCCCCAACAGGCGGATCTGTTTCCGGTCGTACATAGCGCCCACGATACTGTGGTGAGGTTTATCCTGCCCAGCCTTAATGTCGAAGAGCCCATAACACATTAGTCGCGTCGTTCAGGAGTCTTGAAAAAGCTGCACCATCCATCCATACTTGTTCTTGATTATGATAGTATTCCGTGGAACCTTGTACACTTCAAACTTGTCGCGCGGATGCAGCTTCACTGTTAAAACGAGGATAATCTATAAGTGGGAGAAAATACCCGGCGTTTTGATGATGCATAAAGTCTTAAAATAAATATTCTATGGCTTTGGCAGTGGCCTTGCACAAAGCAAAGAAAAAAAGGCAGCAAATTCTAACTGTAAAAATAACAAAACACGGCAATCACAAAAAAACTATCAGTGAGAAACATTAGCCCAACTTGCGTTTTAATTGAATGGCGTGAGTCTGCTATCGATTTCTGGACGTTTCAATTGTGTTTTCGAGGGTGTTCGTCTTCATTTGCATAAAGATGAGTTACTAATGAAGTTAATAGCATTGCGGCAAGATAGCAATCAGAATTGTATATCGTATGCAGGCGCTTGTTCTACTCACTGAAGAACTTTCGATGGGTAATGTGTCTTGGTAGCACGGGAAAACACGAATAAAGATATCGATACACGCATGCCATAAGCCGCAAGCTATAACCAAGAAAACTGGTGGTTACAAGAGCTGCATTGTGCCAATGAAACAATTTCAACGCAGTGGGCCAAGGAGCAATGCGAGAACGCCGAGATAATTTACAAATAGTTACAATGACAGTGATGCGCAACAGAAAGAAGTTGCAGCTGGGGTCAAATTTTTGAAAGAATACAAGAATTAATTGCTGCTTTATTGGCCACTCTAGCGGCTAATTGCAGTATAGCGCACCATAAAGATAAAATGTAGCGAGCACCCAATGTGTTGGCCGTATCTAAGAATCGTGAAATACCTGCCACATAGGTACAGAAGTCTCAGATTGATCTTGCGTTCAAAAAAATTAATCCACACATTATTCACCAAAGACTCAACGATTTCTTTCCTTTGGTATAATTTTTTCGCTATCTTATTTCATGGTAGCTTGATATGAAGGAATTTCAGTGATGAAAGTCCAGTTGAATGAAATATCTGTGATGGACTTTGTTTTTTGTATGTGT
>WOVY01008962.1:0-19944 GCA_013436015.1 Rhipicephalus annulatus | reverse complement strand
ACCATCACCTTCTCGACAAACCGCTGGCGCGGTGGTATGCGTTCAACGCGGGACGCGTACGTGGGGACGGCTTCCAGCAAACGACCCACAGTGATACACATGTAGGACGCAATTTCCACCGGAATTTACGCAACGACTCGCCTTCCTCCGTGCGAAGCTTGACGCCCCCCACAACACGCCGGTTCCGGTTCCCCATCTCCTGGTCGACGCGTCACCTCCCCGCCTCCGGGAAACTAGGTCGATGCGGCCAATGAAGGTGAGGGTCGCCGAAACATTTTGTCACTACATCCGCCTATGCCTCCACCCGTTTTTATGACTCAAAATAGGGTCCCCGTGCTTATTGATGGACTTCCTACGATGGCTTGATAGATACTGGAGCAGCTGTTTCAGTGATGAGTCTTAACTTCAAATTGCGGCTAGGACATAAAGGGATGTTTCGCTGGGACAGTTGTGCATCATTTCGTGCAGTGAGCGGGGAGACATTGTGCCCGATCGGTGAGTGTGTTGTTAGTGTCACTTTTGGTGACAAGGTCTTCGAGGCTGAATTCGCCGTCCTGACCAGCTCCACCCATGACATCATCTGGGCATCGATTTTCTACGCGAGGCGGGGCTACTGTAGATTGCGGTGCAGGCGAGATTATGCTATCGGCATTTACCGATGATCCTAGGTGCTATCAAAGATCTATCACCGTCATTGAGGATGTTGTCTTGCCGCCCAACTCGATGAAGAACCATACGCGTTGACGCCTCTGCCTCGGACGCCGGAAAGTTTGATGTTCTTGTGGAGCCCATTCCTCTTAATTGCGCCAAGAAAAATGTGCTCATTCCACCATTGTGTTCTGTCGATCAGTGATAGGCGATCGGCCTTATGGGTGTCGAACTATTCAAATGAACCTGTTATGCTACCCGGCGGGAATGTGACTCGCCCGCTTCGAACAAAATGCGACCAGTTTCATTGCATCTTTAAGTGGACAAGAGAGTAGATCCTATTGTGCAACGTACCATACCATACAGAAGCCAACTTTCTGAGTATGGTAAACAAGTCGCTATCATCAGAAAAACGTCAAGCTTTGGTCGAAGTCCTTGCGAAGCACGCTACTATATTTGACTTTGCGCAGAAAGAAGAGAGCAAATAAGTTTACCCGAGTGGCGTACTCGCCATGGGATGGACACAGGATCCGCTCACCCTATCCGGCAGAATCATACCGTGTCTCATCTGCGGAGCGCAAGGTCACACTCAACAGGTAGAAGAGATGTTAAAGAAAAGGGTTATTCAAGAGTCGTGTAGTCCTTGGGCTGCCCCTGTGATTCTTGTCCGAAAGAAGGATGGTACATGGCGATTCTGCGTGGATTACAGACGGCTCAATTCTGTTACTAAAAAAAATTGCCCGCAGCTTCCCTCGGGGGAACACTGAGGAGAGATGCGGAAGCATGTAATGGGTAACGGGTGTTAAATTGCGACTTACTTGGTCGATGGCTAAATTGGTTAACGTGGTTGTGAAATGGGGTGTTAAATGATGTGAACACGTACGGCACGTATGCGAAAGGGCGGTTGTTTTATTTATGCGACGAACCAACGGACGAGCGGCAACTGAGCGAGCGAGCGCCCACCTTGAGTATATATACAGCGCGACGGTGCATGCGCTGTCAGCTGTCGAATGTTCTCGAAGGAGAAGCGCGCGCGCGGCACAGATGGCGACGGCGCGACGGCGCATGCGCTGTCAGCTGTCGAATGTTCTCGAAGGAGAAGCGCGCGCGGCGGCACAGATGGTGGGCGACGGCGCGACGGCGCATGCGCGCGCGGTCAGCTGGTCGAATGTTCGAGAAGCGGTGCGGACGGCGCGGACGGCGCACTACAAGGCGCGAGTATAAGATGCTTCCGCATCTAATATGTTGAACGTATTTTGAGTACTTCGTACTCAACTATGGGAGAGCACTGAGCCGTCCCGCTAAAACAGTTTAGTGGCTGGTAACAGAGTTAGACACATGCCTGAATACACAGGCATGGTTCAGTGTGCACCGACGCTCGCGTAGGTTTTAAATAGCTAACTTTACCGTACAAGCTCATGTTTGTGTTACTGGTTTCCGTACCAATACTTTACCTTCCTGGTGCATTTAATGTGAAACTTTGACCGTTTAACTCGGACACATGTATGCTTTTGAAGTGCAACAAATAACCTTATACTTGATGAACGCGTAAATATTGCAGTAGCAGAGAACGAGTGATTATTGTATCAGACGTAATGAATTAGCTCAACTAAGGCGGCGCGGACGGCGCGGACGGCGCGGACGGCGCACTACAAGGCCGCGAGTATAAGATGCTTCCGCATCTAAAAGATGTCTACCCGCTTCCCAGGATTGATGATGTCATCGATTGTTTACATTCGGCATCGTACTTCTCATCCGTGGATTTGAGATCTGGCTATTGGCAAATACCCATGCACCCGAAATGACAAAGAGAAAACGGCCTTCATAACCCCAGATGGTGTATTTGAATTCAATGTAATGGCCGTTTGGCCTATGCAACGCTCCAGCCACGTTGAGCGCTTCATGGACTCTGTGTTACGTGGACTATAGTGGGAAGTTTGTTTTTGCTACCTGGATGACATTATAATATTTGGCCGTACATTCGATGAACACAATCATCGTCTAGACATTGTTCTCACCTGCCTTGAGAGAGCTAAGCTCACCCTGAACTCTAAGAAGTGTCACTTTGGCAGCCGTGAGACTCTCGTTCTCGGTCACCTGGTGGACAAGCATGGCGTTCGACCCGACCCCCAGAAAGTCGCAGCAGTCAGCAGCTTTCAAACAACCTCAGTCGGTACGAAGAGTTGCGAAGCTTTTTGGCCTATGCTCGTACTTCCGTCACTTCGTGCCCAGGTTCGCCGACCTCGCTTACCCTTGACGTCCCTACTCAACAAGAACACACCTTTTCGGTGGTCAGCGGAATGCGAGTCGTCTTTTTTAGCAACTCAAGTTTGCTCTTACGTCAGGGCCCGTACTTCGCCACTATGACCCATCTGCTGCCACAGAAGTTCATACCGACGCCAGTGGTGTAGGTATTGGCGCCGTCTTGGTACAACGCCATGGAGCTGCTGAACACGTCGTTTGCCTATGCCAGTCGCTGTTTAAGTAAGCCGGAGCGAAACTATACTGTCACAGAGCAGGAAATGTCTCACGGTCATAGTCGCCGTGCACAAGTTTCGCCCTTATATTCTATGGACGCCGATTCTCGATTGCACGGACCACCATTCTTTATGTTGGCTCACTGGACTACGGCACCCATCTGGTCGTCTTGCTCGTTGGGCATTACGATTGCAAGAACACGACTTTGAAGTCTGCTACAAGAGCGGTCGTCGTCATGCCGATGCTGATTGCCTTTCACGATTTCCCCTTCCGACAACCGAGTGTGACGCCCACAACTTTGATGAATATTTGGCTGTAGTGGATACTCCGTTCCCCGACCTAACATCTTTCGAGCAGAGCAACGCAATAACAACAGTCTCGCTTCTTTCTTTATTTCCGGAACGAACGGTCAACGTGGTTTCGTCGTAAAGAATGGCATTCTTTAGAAAAGAATTATTCCGGCGTAGGCCCTCGCCTACTTCTAGTTGTGCCTACAAGTCTTCGACAACACGTACTTCGAGCAATGCACGACGACCCAACATCTGGCCATATGGGTTTTTTTCTGGGTCATTTATCGCACGCAAGAACGCTTCTTCTGGCCGAAGATGCGTAAAAGTGTGACTGCATACGTTGCAAGCTGTGAGCAACGTCAACGCCACAAAGCGTCTACAACTCCACCAGCAGGACTACTTCATCCCCATAGCACCCCCGAGTTCACCATTTGACGTCGTAGGTGTCGACCTGCTCGGCCCTTTTCCGCGATCAACGAACGGCAACCGATGGATTATTGTGGGCGTTGACCACCTCACACGTTACGCCGAAACTGCGGCGATTCCTGCGGCAACGGCCACTCACGTTTCACAGTTCATGCTGTCACACGTTATATTACGCCATGGATCCCCCCATGTCATCATCAGTGATCGCGGGCGGCAATTTGTTGCCGATGTAGTTGAAGACCTCCTTCGTCTTGCTTCGTGCCATTTTCGTCACACTACCCCGTATCACCCGCAGGCTAATGGTTTGACGGAACGAACAAATAAGACTCTCGTCAACATGATTTCCATGTATGTTGATTCTGGACACAAAACATGAGACGCGATTTTGCCATTTATAACTTTCGCCTACAACACTGCACAGCACGAAACAACAAGATACAGTCCATTTTATCTGCTCTACGCACGCCAACCCCGCACAGCTCTTGACACTATTCTTCCTTTTTTCCGAGACTGATCAACCTACTCTCGCCGAAACCATTTGCCGCGCAGAAGAGGCCCGGCGCATCGCCTGTCTTCGAACTTTCGTCTCACAGAAACGCTCCAAAAACCGTTACGACAGAAGTCACCGGCATGTATGGTTTGAGAAAGGGGATTTGGTGTGGCTTTGGACGCCGCTTCGCAAGCGCGGCCTCTGCCAAAAGTTTCTGGCCACATACACCGGTCTGTTTTGTTGTCTTGGAACGTCTAAGCGATGTCACGTACGTGATATCTCAACTGTTGTCAACTGGCCGCCGCTCAAGCAAGACCAACATCGTTCATGTTGCCCGTTTAAAACGCTATCATCATCGCAACGAAGCCTAACTCGCCCGGTGGGCATCGTCTGCAAAGAGGGAATTGCTACGATACTGAGGATGCGCGTGGAAGAAGAGGAAAACGAGGTTGACACGAGCGGTGATCGGCCAGATCCCTGGACTCTCGCATTGATCATCTCCTGTAAATAAAGGCATCCATCGCGCCGTAACAATATTATTTCAGTCAGCTTTTTCAAAACGCATATGTCACACTGAAACAGAGGATCTAATATGCCACTTATCTGAGCCGATGGTTTAAATACTATCAGTCGAGAAAGAGTATTGAAAAGTCCAGTGTCCCTTGAGTTCAAAAAAGCAAGTGGGCCGGATTAAATACCCCACCCTTTTAGTGGCGAAGCTTCTTAAAGCAGCACCCGTTCGTCCATCGTAGTACGTGACATGTTTTACGCTTTGACCCCAAGGGGGTGCCGGTGGGAGATTTCTCCTGTGCGTTGTTGAACAATAAAAAAATCGCAGCGTTTGCGTTAACTAAAAGACAAATTCTTCTGTTCTCATTCCCCATTAGCTGCCATTGGCATGTAGATTAAGCAGCATCTGACAAGAAAAGGTTGCTACGTTATACTTGCTGGACGTAAGCTCCTTTGTTTCAGAAAGGTTTAGCGAGCGTTGGGGCCGCATACCATGAATACAGTGAACTAGTATATACCTAGAACTCGAGGGTGGTTAAAGGTGAGAAGTAGACACGAAGCGACAGCCGTAAGAAAGTGTGCGTGTGCCACCTCTCGTTTAGTCCTTGGAATGTCTGCTGGATGGCGGTGCTTCTATATGCGGAATATATAATGAAAAGATGCGAGATTGTTGTACTTGGAGTGTTGACTACATGGACGAATGGACACACAGACAGATGCATGGACGGACGCACGGATGGCTGCACGAACGGATGGACGCATGGGCGGACGCAGGGTGGATGCATGGACGAGCGCATGAACAGACGCATGGATGGACGTGCGGACGCACGTACAGACGCACGCACGGACGGGCGCATGGACGCATGGGTGGACGCATGGATGGACGCATGGACGGACGGAAGCAAGAACGAATACACGAACGGATGCTTCGTCCCACTCTTCATCATCCACCCCGTGGATATGCTGCAATTTTTTTTGCTGCGTTAAGCAGGAGTGGATATCTTACTACTCGGAAATTATTTTTCAAAATCTATTTCTACTTGTTCAGTTTCATCTGACTGGCTCACAGATGTTGTCCCTGTCTTTAAGAGTGGTCAATGGTTTTCCGCCAATAATTACCGTCAAGTGTAATTCACATCTATCTGCTGCAAAATATTAGAACATGTTACTGGCAAGCATATTTTCACATTCCTGGAATATAAAAATTACTTTTATCCTTTTCAGCATGGCTTTAGCAGTAAAGCTGATACAGGTCATTGTAACTATCTATGGCTTTGCGACAACTCTAGATATGTATGAACAAATTGATGCCGTCTGCATAAATTTTGCCATGCCCTTCGATAAGGTACCTTACGACAGATTACTGTATAAGCTTAGCTGGTCTGGACTCAGACAACTTCTACTTCATTGGATTAAAGCGTTCAAATTAGAGGAAGCAGGTCGTGAAAATTAAGAACTCTATGTCTAGCTCACTGGAAGTGTTTTCTGGAGTTTCACAAGGCTTGTTGTTGGGCTCCTATTGTTTCTGATGTATGTCAACGATATTGCAGATATAGCCAAACATCATGTAAAGCTCGAACTGTTTTTGATGATTGTTCAATTTACGCGCGAGTGACTGGTAGGAAGGACGAGTTTACTGCTGGATGTCCGAAAAGGATTACGCTGATGATGTGAAGCTTTGGGAATGGAAATCAAGTATTTGAAATCTACCGCTACGCACCCTTCTAAGAAAAAAAAACGATAATTTCATTTGAATACTGTATTGGGAATCACACGCTGTCAACAGCTTAAGCGTTTAAGTACCTAGGCAGCACAATAACGCATAACCTGAAGTGGCACGCACATATTCATAATGTTTGCTCTAGCGTTTAACAGAAGTTCTTCTGCATAAGGAAAAAACTGCAGGGTGCAAGTATGGACGTAAAACGTCTTGCTTTTAAAAAAATTTATGCGACCAATACTGGGTTGCGCCAGCATTGTCTGCAGTCCCCATAAAAAGTGCTGGTAAATAAACTTGAACGCATACAACGGCTTGCGGCTCGCTTTATACTCTCAGATATAAGTAGGACGACTCAGTCACAGAATGCTACAACTTTGTCATCTGGAGACACTGCACAAGTGCAGGCGTAAAAATAGATTAAAGTTTCTTTTTGAATTGTCGGAAGGTGAGTTTAAAATCAGCAGAAACGACTGCGTACAACAGCCAGGGAGACCAAGCGAGAGGGAAAACCACACACAAGTACTACAACTGTATTTTGCGCGAAAGAAGGCGTACCATTATGCTTTCTTCCCTTATGTCATTGAAGACTGGAATGGGTTACCGATTAACATAGTCAATGTGGGGGATGTTAATGAACTTGTGCAGATACTTAATTTACATTTGAATGATTTATTGTAAATAATATTGCGGTTGTAATCTATTGCATTGCGAATGCAACAGATTACAATGCAACACCCTGTAGGGTGCGTGAGTTTCGTTTTTGGTTTGGAATGCAGAGCTTTCATGAATTTGTATATATGTACACCTGATTTATTATTGTGAATTGTATAGTTATGTGCCTACTTTGATTGTACAGTGTGTCATACATTTCCTGTAATGACCCTCAATAGAGAGTTAATAGTATCTCTAAATAAATAAATAAACAAATAAATCAATAAATTTATAAATACATGAACAAAGAAATATATATATATAAATAAATACATAAACCTATGTTGTTTCTGCGGAGCGATGTGGATTATAGTATATTTATTGCAGTGACGCGGGCGTCTTGCATGAGAAAATGAAGTTTCTTTCAATCCATTCTATCAGCCGAATTTGCACGAAGTGAATCGACACATTGAAGTACAAATAATGCAGTGCCTCAAGAAATAAGAACACTAAATTCTAAAAACTAGGGCGACCAAGACAAGGAGATTTAACTTCCTTGAATCAAACAACGAGAGAATACATTGCCACTGCATAAGGAAGATGGACCGTTACTAGATGAGGCTCTGTGAAAATCATTACTTATGAAACGGGGTTTATTGGCGTAAGTAGTCCTTGCATAGCAGATCTATTGATGCGGAAAGCGGGCGGCAATAACCGACACAGGAATCTCAACGCTCCGGGGAACAGCTCGCGCTCGGCTCCCCTCGCTAAAGGCATGACCCACTGCGGCACATAATCTTCTTCCTCTCTACAATACCCCGGCAACGATGACGAGCCCATCCTTGCGAGTCAAGGTGACGCGATTAGGAGTGGGTCGTGATAGGGCTTGAGACTAATTACGTGGACAGTCTCACGACCAAGGCATCGCTTGTCTGTAGATGGGGTGGTGAGGATGAGCGACGGGGACCGAATGCTCGGTAGTCGGCAGCAGGGCGGTGGTCTAGTTCGGTTGGCGACGGGTCACGATCCACTGATTGCCGATCGCATTGACGTGGCAGATCTCCTTGCGCGTTGTACGGGGCCGGTAAAGAGTAGTCAGGGTACCTCGAAGCTGCAGCCGGGCCCGTTGCGAAGCGCCGGCAACAGAAGCGCACCACGTGACCTGGATATCTGCATGCGTCACAGATCGGGCGATTGTCAACTGTGCGCAAAGGGTTTCCGTTATAGCGCTGTTGTGTTGCTGGAAATGGCATAGTTGATACTCGTACAGGCTGAGCAGTCGGCCAAAGCGGAGGTCATGGCGGAGTAGCAGCAACAGCAGCGCAAGTCAATGGCGTGGTGACGGGTGCTGTCTGAGTGATGGACGGCAGTGCCTCAGAGACCTGCACCTGTATTGCCTGCCTGATGGCGGGCGCGAGACGCTCAGAAGAGGGTTCCATTGCCGATAGATACGACAGGCCCGAAATTTGTCCGGCCACCTCCTCGCGCACATATCGTTTGATTTCCGACATGATTGCGCTGTGGTCCCCACCCAGGGTCAATGCCGCGAGAGTTTTATCGGTAGCCGCCGGCCGCCGTGTCATTAGACGTTGTTTGCGCAACTCCTCGAAGCTCTGGCAAAGAGTGGCGAGTTCGGACACGGTACGTGGGCCCTTGGCCAGCAGCATCTGGAAGGCGTCGTCGTCTATCCCCTTCAAATGTGTTTGATCTTGTCTGCCTCGATCATTGAAGGGTCAAGGTGCTTGCACTAGTCTAGCACATCCTCGATGTAGCTTCTGAAGCCTTCCCCCGAAGCTGTGTGCGTCCCCGTAGACGCTGTTCGGCACGAAGCTTGCTTACCTCGGAGTGACCGAACACATCGGTAATGCGTAGCTTAAAGGCACCCCAAGTGGTGAATTCCGAGCCGTGGTTGTTAACCAGAGACTCGCTACCTCTTTCAGGTAGTAGCGAGTCTCTGAAGCTACGGATACTGCCTGATCCGTAGCTTTGACGGGCACACTAGAGTTTCTGCTCTACACTTTTCCTTCGTTCGCAAGAAGCTATGCGGGCTTTTCATGACAGAGAAAAGGCCACGCATGGAAATAAGAAAAGGTGGGAGTAGAAACTATTGTACTAATTTCAGCTTCAGTCATGCTCCTATTTTTGTTGTTGTTCACCTTGCTTGCTGGCTGCTGTCTTGTGAGCCTTTGTGATTTACATGGTCTTCTCTGCAACTGCTGCATCGCTATATACAACCTCTGAGAGCCACAGCTGTAGGGTTACTATAAGAGACAGCTCCTATAGAATAAATGAAAACGCCGATGGCTACATCTGTCGCGCGTGGAGAGCTATCGCTTTCTTCCCATGGTAGCACCCTTGCGTAAGCTACTGCAGCTCTTTGGCTTTCCAACTTCACCGCTTCACTGCTTTCGTAGCAAGCAGCTTATTGCAAAAGAGAATGAAAGCACATACAACTTTCTTTTACAATAAGGTTTATCATTGCGCCCAAGTGTTCTGCGTGGAACGAGGCAAGACAGTTCTACCTAGCTACTATGATCATCGCTTTCTTTATAACACTGTCACTAACGATCAATGTATCTTACAAAACAGTACACCACACAAAGCAGCATTGGTATGATCCACAATACCATAAGATTAAGATGCTCTTGTATGACAACCAGTAAGCCTGTGAGGCAGCCAAGAAACAGGTCCTCCCAATTTTTCGAAGGTAGCTCTAGGCACCGACCACTAATTTGCTGGGGTTCTCAACAAACTTGCTGCCAGCCCTGTCAGTTCCACCATCACTACCACGACCACCAGCGCAACTTCACTGAACGTTAGACCCATCATATGGCAATACCTTCCATCAGTCTGGGCTAGTCCTTCACCCGACGCTAATGCGCAACAGCAGCCTCAAATTAGGAACCCACCTAAGCAATTGAGTTTACGCAGTAAGATACCACAATGTTAGAAAGGCAAATGTGTTTCCAAATAAAAGATTGAGACGTAAGCGTTATGGGAGCATAGCTTACGTACTTTATGGAGACTACTCCCATCTTGAACAATGGCCGCAAAGTTTTCTTTCCCTGGTTTCTTGACAAAGCAGCACGTTTGTGCCCTGAGGAGGCCTAGCGCTCCTTGCTCCATCGCATTGCCTTTATGGCTTACAGAAAACACGTATAATTGCAGCTTCGGCTTAGGAGCCCTGTGCTCAGGGCGTGGTGATATATGACATGAGCACACACAGGGACTCTTCGGTCGTGGCCCCGCTGCCGGGCACAATGATCGCTACAAAGAAACACACTTCTGAGCGCGGCATCTTCGGCTGCCGGAAATAACTTTCATTGTCCGTGTTGTTGCCATGGGTGCGCGAGCACATGGTGCTTACAGTGTAGCACGAAAGACGACCGCAATTCAGCGCGTGACCTCGAATCATTGCGCTCCTAGTCGTGTACAAAGGACAAACCTTTCTTCAACCAAGAACGCACTTCCAATCTCTTTGCGTGTTGCCTTGCGTATGCTAAGGTACGTGTGGAGCCGCTGTCTCCCTGTTTACAATCGACTTTCCTCTTCTTTATGTCAACGGGCGTACATGCCTCACCTCTCGTTTCCTATTTGTTGCGTCTGTTTTTTCGGTACTGTGGCATGCGCTATTCGCTATGTGACACGTATGGGTGCACATAGGGGATCATATATGATGTTATTGCTCTAATATCGATTTATTTGAATGCTCTTAAGTTTTATTGACGCCTCCGACACGTACCGCACCTTTCTAGGTCACACAGTCATGGCATGTTTGTCGCTCAGTAAGCAATTAGATGTGAAAAAAACTGGATGCTCGTCCAAAAATTTTTCTCTAACACTTTCGCCAAACTTTGCTGCCGTGTAACTAAGTTTTCAGTTAAACTATCAATGTTTTATTGCTCGGTCGCTACATATAACCTATAAACGCCCGTATAGGAAAGATATTTTTCAACACGTTTCAATGCCTCTACCTCCAAGACACCTGATTCCTCCACCCTGAGAGGGTTGCTATTTCCGGTGTTATACTTGGGAATCACCTGGAAAAAAATTTGAGCGATTCCGACACAACCAGCTACCTGGCGCTACTATTCCTCTTGATACCACCAGCACTTTTTTTCTCTAAGTGAAATTTTGTCACGCCCGTTTTCAGCAGTTTTAATAACTCGTGAGTTATCACAAATTGCTGCTGTCACACTTTTAGAGCGAATGTCACAAAGGGTACGGTTTTCACTTTTTCTGGACAAAAACGCACTTGAGTTCGAGAAGCCTTGCATTTGTACTATTGATTACCTAACGACACAAACATCTTTTGTTAGAGTGCGGAAGTTGATGACGAACCATTTTCGTAATTACTCACTCCAATGAATATGCAGCAGACAAATACAATACGACTGCATTGAGAGGATTTCACTCCTTGTACAACTTCTGAATTAATATAGCGGGAGTAAATAGAATCCCTTTCCATGTCACTAAAAAACCTTCGGTGTACGAAATAAACTGTGGCCTGTACTGCATACTTTTGTAGGAGCAGCTACTTTCGAAATATGCTGGTGCTCCTCGATTAAATAGAGTGATAACATGTTGAAGTCTGTTCATTGTGCAATATTTATCTCTGAGTCGTCTGTTTCGCAATTTCATTACAGGTAGGCCTATGCGAAATGCTCATAGGGAACTATATTCTCATTTAAAAATTTTAAGTTCTCGTACTATTATAACACCTTTAGCGCTGCATTTGTTTTTCTAGAATAAACAGTGTTTTCAAAGACTTCTGTAATTACAATGGCTACCCCAAGGAATTTCATAAGATAAAGTACGAAAACTATGAAACTTGTTCTGAAGCCACTCAAAAATACATTTTGTTCATGACCAATATAAATAGGACTCAAAGAAATTTTGTTCACGCCCCTACAGCACAGCAAGAAACAGATAAATCATAACAAACTGATAGCCAGAGTGTATCTCAGCAGCTACCCAGTGTGGAAACAATAAAAAGTACTCCGGTGTAACAAACAGTGTTTCAAATTTGGCAATACCGAAAATAAGAAAGAAGACAAGTTTTGAGTCGTTCAAAATATCTTAGACAACAACGCCAGTCAGGCAAGTGCCCTCACAGTGGAGTGTGATCAAATTGAGATCTTCCTAGAAGCTACAATGTAACAGATTGGTTTTTCAAAGATGATAGTTTTTTTGAGGACCTTCAACGCAAGAATTTTGGTCTGTCTGTCTATACAGTTGTATGTTTGTCCGTTCTTGACGATACTTTAACCGGCACCAAGCAATACCCTAAACGTGGACCCCATCTGCAGCGTCCACCAATATTGCTCAAAATTTTGCGTTCATACTTGTGCGATTATAAATTAAAAAGCAATTATTGCGCATATCTGAGGCACCATAAATACACGTCAATATTCTGTATATGTGTCTGTTCACTAGAAAAGGCATACATAGGTCTATATAAGGACCGTAGCGCTTCGCACGCTCCGCTGACGATGCAACGCTTGCATCGGCTTTGCTAAGATGACACGGTGGTGGCACCTACTCTTCGCCTTGCTTTCTACACTTTATCGCCTGCGAGACAGCCGTGCGCTTCGTTTTCCAAGATAACTACTAGATAGCGCTCATGTCTCACGTGTGACGTGACTTGATGCGCTCGTTCACCTCCGCTGCCCGCTCGAGGCACTCTAACGCAGCGCCTCCGGAATACCATTCACCAATTTTATGGCGCAGAACATCGAGTAAACATTTTGTTCTCTCTCTCCAAACGCAAGTCCATCGTCTTTCAATGACGTTTGCAGTGAAACATGTTTATACGAGACATTTCTTTTTCTTAGAGTCCACATGTAGCTCAAGCAGTCAGTTGTGTATTCGACAATTAAATTATACCACGGGAACAGCTCTACACTGGGCATAGCGAACACAAGCACGAGATGAAGCACAGACACACAAATTAAGTTTTGTTTTGCTGCAATAGATTGTATATTCGCTGATAAAGGATGACAAGGAGTGATGTTTTAGCATATCAGTAGCACTACTGAAAAAAGAACATAATTATCTGGAGTGTTGAATGCAGTCTTCACGTATCTGCTGGTCATCATATTTTCTTCGTTCTTCCATGAATCCATATTTCGTTGCGGTGAAATAAGACTCGTTGTTGTCTGTGAGCCCTTGCTCTTGTTTCTTCTTTCGATGTCCCGTGGTAGTTTTGTTTATCCGATGTCTCGCTTATGCTAACAAGTTTACGTTAACACTCCATGTTGAATTTAGCACCTTTATTCACGGCACGTGTGCTTCAATTGATGGACAGATATCCTTACGAAACTAAAATAGCTATGCAGTATGCATGCGGATATTAGAAGAAAAAAAAGCTTTAACGGTTGTAAAAAAGCATTTAAATATAAAAATACACTTGGTAGAATGCATCTACAGCGAGAAAGGTACAGGAAAGACAGAGACGTTAATCAGAGTGTAGGTGCTAGTTCGACTTGCTGGAAATATGTTGTACACGGGTAAGAAGAGACGCACAAAAAGACTACGTTTTCACTTTCTCCTTGCTTCAGCTAGTTGGTTGGCTACAGTAAGTAACCCACCGCACTGGCTACACAAATGTAACAGCACGCTTTCGTTTTCAACATAACGCAGGACTAAACACCGCCTTACTTTACGAAGTGAATGTTTAAAGCTCACAAGTGCAGTGATTTGGGCTCATTGGTGTATATTAGGGGGGCTAAAAGAGCGACAACAATGCAGGCATAAATTACGAACGTGAAGCACACACGAAAATAACGTGTACGTCATGTGCCCGCGTTCATGTGTGCGTGCGTGTGAGCGCGTGTGCGTGTGTGTGTGTGCGTGTGTGCGCGTGTGCGTGCGTGTGGTCGTGTGTGTGTGTGTGTGTGTGTGTGTGCGTATGTGTGCGTGTGCGTGCGTGCGTGTGTGTGTGCATACGTGCGTGCGTGCGTGCTTGCGTGTGAGCGTGCGTGCGTGTGAGCGTGTGTGTGTGGGGGGGTGCGTGCGCACTGTATTCCACAGTTTGTGTCTGTGTCTTGTTAACTCTTCTCTAGATAGTCTTGCCTCATCTGCTGGTCTAAAATAGGTCATGTCCGAATAGCATCTTTTTCTACACGATCCATTCATACTATAAAGGAGATTTATTAGGCAGAAAGGTTGATGCTTGGAAGGCTCGGAAGGCGATGCACCAGCCGCGATTTCCGAGCTCGAGCCGCTGCTGCACACTCGATGCTGCTGCCTCTGCGCCGGAGTACTTCCTCTTCTTTACAATGGCCCCACGGAGAAAAAAAGGGGCCTATCTTGGCGACTTAGTCCTGTGCAGGCGGCGTTGAACCATGGTACTGCTTGAGCCTCTTGACGTGTACAAACTCGCGGTTGCGACGTCGCAAGTCTGATGGTGGCGTAAGAGGCTCAATGAGGTAGTTTACTGGCGAAGTTTGTTCGAGAATACGATATGGCCCATCGTACTTCGGCAGAAGTTTGTAAGAGAGCCCAGGTGTGCGATGCGGCACTGACAGCCATACTAGAGCACCCGGAAGAAAAACGGGAGTTAAGGTACTGGGCATCATTGATTGCTTTTTGCCTGTTTTGGTCATCGCAGGTAAAGCGACGAGCTAACTGGCGGCATTCTTCTGCGTGTCTGGCGGCGTCCAAGATTAGTAGGCACTCGGACGCACCCGGTCGATAGGGCAAAATGGTGTCAATGGTGTGGGAGGGGGTGACGGCCGTAGAGGAGGTAAAAAGGGGAGAAGCCTGTTGTCGCTTGCGTTGCCGTATTACAGGCGTATGTAATGAATGGAAGGACTACGTCCCAGTTAGAGCGGTTTGGCGTCACATACATAGATAGCATGTCACCGAGAGTACGATTAAAGCGCTCGGTAGCCCCAATTGGTTTGAGGGTGGTAAGCGGTTACATGTGCGATGTACAATAGCACACTCAGCGAGCAATTTTTTGATGACCTCGGACAAGAAAGCGCGGCCAGCGGTCACTGAGGAGTTATTGAGGGCCTCCATGACGCAACACAAAATGACGCAGTAGGAAAGTGGCAACCTCCTGTGCTGTAGCCATTTGAAGAGCAGTGGTCTCAGCATAGCGCGTTAGGTGGTCGATAGCAACTATTATCCACCTGTTGCCAGTCGGAGTCAATGGAAGTGGCCCATAAATATCTATTCTAACCCGTTCGAAGGGTCGGGAAGGGCATGGTAAAGGCTGCAGTTCACCGGCGGAGGCGTGTGGTGGAGATTTTTCGGCGCTGACATTCGGCACAAGAGCGTACGAAGTTGCGGACGAAGGTATACATACCACGCCAGTAGTAGCGATGTCGAAGCCTTTCGTAGGTCTTGAAGACTTTTGCGTGGCCACATTGTGGGTCAGCGTGGAAAGAGGAACAAATCTGTGACCTCAGGGTTCGTGGAACGACGAGCAGTCACTTGCGTCCCTCTGGTGCGTAGTTGCGTCGATAGAGAAGCGTGTCACGTATCGATAAGTGTGGAACTTGGCGCCGAAGAGTTCGCGTCTTTGGGAGTTCAGAAGTGTCGGAGAGATGATTGAGGAGAGACGCAGTCCACGGGTCATTGCGTTGTTCAATAGCAATGGTGTCAAAGTCAAGCGATGACAATGTGGAATCGCAAGCGCAGTCAGCTGTGGCATTCTGGGACAGGGGGGAACGGGAAAGGGCGTCGGCGTCTGCATGCTTCCGTCCTGACCGATAAACCACGCGTATGTCGTAATCTTGAATTTTCCACGCCCAGCGAGCGAGGCGACCAGATGGGTCTTTTAACGTCAAAAGCCAGCACAGCGCGTGGTGGTCGGTCACGACGTCAAAAGAATGATCACATAGATATGGGCGAAACTTTTCAAGGGCCCACACAATGGCCAAGCACTCCTTTTCTGTGACGCTGTAGTTGCTCTCAGCCTTGGTAAGTGTGCGACTAGCGTATGCCACGACGTATTCCCGATGTTCCGGTTTCCGCTGTGCGAGCACAGCACCCAGACCTACACCACTGGCGTCGGTGTGGATTTCAGTTGGAGCTTCAGGATCGAAATGGCGTAGAATGGGTGGCGTCCTGAGAAGCCGTCGCAAGGTGGTGAAAGCCTCGTTGCAGGCAGGGGACCACGATAAAAGGTGTTTACAGCTGCTGAGAAGTTGCGTGAGAGGTGATACATAAGACGAGAAGTTTCGGACGAATCGCCGGAAATACGAACACAAGCCGATAAAACTGCGAAGTTCTTTGATGGTGGCAGGTATAGGAAACGCCGTAACAGCTCGCAAGTTCTCGGGATCCGGGAAGATGCCTTCCTTAGAAACAACGTGGCCCAAAATGTTCAGTTGACGCATGGCAAATCGACATTTTTTGAGGTTTGATTGCAAACCGGCACTAGTTAAGCAAGTAAGGACGTGCTGAAGGCAACGTAAGTGTGTATCAAAGCCAGGGGCGAAGACCACAATATCATCGAGGTAACACAAGCATATCTTTCATTTTAGTCCAGGCAGGATGTTGTCCATCATTCGTTCGAACATTGCAGGCGCATTGCAAAGTCCGAAGGACATGATGGTGAATTCATATAAGCCGTCTGGCGTGAAAAAAGCGGTTTTAGGGCGATCGGCCTCCGCCATAGGCACCTGCCAGTAGCCTGACCGCAAGTCTAACGAGGAAAAGAACTCGGCACCCTGCAAACTGTCCAAAGCATCGATGCGCGGTGGGGGATAGATATCCTTCAGCGTGGTCTTGTTCAATCGCCGCAAATCAACACAGAAACTAATAGAACCGTCTTTCGTTTTGACGAGAACCACGGGAGACGCCCATGGGCTCTGTGAAGGTCGAATGACGCCTCTGCGAAGCATGTCGTCTACTTGGTCAGCAATGACGCGGCGTTCTGCAGCGGACACGCGATATGGTCGTTGTCGCAGCGGTGAGTGGGACCCAGTGTCAATGTGGTGTTCTACTGCTAAGGCACGGCCGAGAGATGTTAGTTCAACGTCGAAAGAATGGCGGTAGCTCTCAAGAATGGTGAGGAGTTGTGAACGCTGCGAAGATGTCAAATCTGCAGCGATGAATGGTTGAAATATGTTTGCCGACGTTGAGTCAAGCGCTGAGACGACAGCCAGTTCACAGACAGAGGTAGAAGGCACCTCATCGGGGACGGATATAATTCTGGAAGAACTGATTGTCTCCACATGGCCAAGGCACTCGTGGCAAAGTAGGGATAAAGACGACGACTCATGATTATAAATTGGCATTGTGGTTGAGCCTTCTACAAGATCGAGAGCAGCAAAAGGCAGGGGGAAAGCTCTTCAGGCGACGAATATTGGAGATGGTGTGAAGAAGACCGTGCCGTCGGATATGGCGCTGCATGAAACTGGCACGAACGCAAAAGAACATGGAGGAATGTAGGTGTCATCGCTAACGACAAGTTTAGCGGCAAACTGGGTGTCGACGGACACTTGGTCATCCAGTAAGCAAAATTCAAATTCAGCCCTAGCACAGTCGAATACGGGGTTATGACGCGACAAAAAGTCCCATCCTAAAATAAAAATATGGGAGCATGACTGAAAGAACCACGAACTCTGTCGTATACAGAACCTCCTGAATTGTCATGCTGGCTGTACTTACTGCGGTCGGGTGAACAGGTTGAGCACTGGCTGTGCGAAGCGATAATCCGGAGAAAGGCGTTGTAACCTTACGAATTGTGCGACAAAATCCAGCATCTATAACAGAAACAGCTGCATCGGTATCTACAAGAGCGACAGTAGGGATATTTTCGACGAACACATCAATAACATCGGTAGGTGACAAATGAGGAGTTGGGCAAACCGAAACTTGCGCAGTTCTTGCCTCAGGAACTGCGTCGTGTAGTTTTCTCCTCGTTAGGTGCGGGCCGTCGACGCATAGGAAAAGGCGAGCGGCTGCGTGGAGAGGGCGAGCGAAGACGTCCCGACCGAGGGCGGTGGTCGTCCTGGTAGCGGGCTGGCATTGGAGTGGAGGAACCGTATCGCGCGTCGGAGTCAAGCGGAAAGAAAGGCTCACGGCGGTTTTCATTGGTGAAATGCGTCCGGCGGCGGCAATACCTTGTGACGTGTCCGGGGTATCGACAAGCGTACCATATCGGGCGATTATCGAGGGTGCGCCACAAGTTGGCGGTGTTAGTGCTGGTCCAGTGAACTGGAGCTGGGGGATAGTTCGCGCGAGGCTGGAACGGAGGCGCAGGCGCCTTGCGAGTTGGCATGGCTGCAGCCACGGCGTAGGTGAGAGGAGCAGCCACAAGATTAGGCTCGCGAGCAGCTGGTAAGGCCTCGGCAACCTCTCCTTGAATGACGTCACGTAGAGACGATGGTAAAGTTGTGGTAGCTTCTGGTGTGAAAGGCACCAAGGAAAGCTGTCGTGCAACTTTTTCGCGGACAAATGCTTTTATTTCGGCTATTAGTGACGCGTGGTCATGACCACTGATCACACTAGACAGCGATGCCAAATCGTGCGCTAGAGGACCTCTTGTCAGAGCTCGCTGCTTCCGCAATTCATCGTAGCTTTGGCAGAAGCTAATTACTTCGTTAACAGTGGTCGGGCTTTTCGCCAAGAGCATTCGAATAGCGTCGTCGTCAATCCCTTTGAGGATGTGCTTACATTTTTCAGCTTCCGTCATTCCGGCGTTCACGCGTCTGCACAAATCGACGACGTCTTCCTTGTAACTTGTGAAGGTTTCACCCGTTTCTTGTGCGCGTGTGCGTAAACGTTGCTCGGCACCAAGTTTTCGGACGGCAGGTCGATCGAAGACTGATACAATAGACGTTTTAAATTGCGGCCACGTTCGGTCGTCTGCCTCGTGGTTTCTAAGCCAAAGGATGGCTACATCCGCGAGGTAGAACAACACGCGTGTCAACTTGTCCCGCGTCCGTCGATCTGTTTAAAGCGCTCGCCCATTCGAAAGTCGAGAGCCAATTTTCAACGTCATTGTCATCTGTTCCACTGAAGATTGGAGGCTCCCGCTGAGGAACACTGCCTGGACAGGTGGCCGGAAGAGATGGAAGCGTCTGCTGATCGGCGTCCGGCATAGCAGAAGGTAGCCGTCGAGAACGGAGTTCCAGGATGGTAGCGGGAAGGTGTAAGGACGGTAACCAGCACCTCCACCAATTATAAGGAGATTCATTAAGCAGAAAGGTTGATGTTTGGAAGGCTAGGAAGGCGATGCACCAGCCGCAATTTCCGAGCTCGAGCCGCTGCTGCACACTCGATGCTGCTGCCTCTGCGCCGGAGTACTTCCTGTTCTTTACAATACCTAGAACTCGCTTTTTTAAAAAAATATCAAAATATATTGTACACATTCTGCTACGCCTCAATTTCAATTTCTTATAGTCCACGAAAGCGCAATGAATTATGCTTGTATCCACGAGAGATTCAAGAAATGGCTAGACTTGTTGATAATGCAGTGGCACTTGCTCTGTTCTGCCACCCTCTAATATAAACGAACTGGAGCGAAAACTTCATGCAATGAGACTTTATGCACGGCGAATATATTTGTTAACAAAGTAAAACATGAACAGTACTTGCAAAATTATAAACTTCACTGTACAAATCAGATACAGAAAAAGTGGAGAATGAATCTGCTCCCATATACCATAAAAAAGTGCGTATAGCGGAACCTTGGGACTTTTGTGTGTTTCGCCTTAGGGCCCAATATTCGAGCGCACCATGTTTATACTTCGATACGACTGTGCAGTGCA
>WOVY01008960.1:0-19743 GCA_013436015.1 Rhipicephalus annulatus | reverse complement strand
TCCCCTTCTTGTCACAGACTTATAGCCCCATGCCGGATGGTGAGCATTGAAGTCGCCTACTATGATTAGTGGTGAGCTTCTGACATGTTTCTGCGCCTTTACAATAAGCTTAGAGGCGACGATGCCTCTGTTCTTTGGTGGATGATATGCGTTTAGGATGCACAGGGTGGGGTAAGTTTTCTTCTTGGGGAGGATTTCTACAAAGTTGTAGGCTATATCCTCGATTGCGAGATCTATCGCGTTAGCGGTGAAGCTTCTATGTATCATGAGTGCCATGGAGGGATTAAAGCCTTCCGCCACTGTCGTGTTGAATGTTGTGTAGCCAACAAGCTTGGCATTTACGCCAGTTTCCTGCTGCGCAATAACATCAAGTTTGAATTTTCATTTTATTGCATTTCATTTTATTTACCCTCAGGGCCATATGGCATTATAGAGGGGAGTGGAAATAAAGTTTACAAGGAAAAGGATAAATCAGCATGAGAATATACAGCATAGAAAATACATATTATACAGCAGAATGTACAGCAGAGAAAATACAGCATGAGAACAAACAATGCAACAAACATAAAAATAAAAAGCAAAGAAAACTCCTGATTATACAATAGTAGCTGTGCATTGACAGTGAACATAATACAATTTTGAGTAACGTTTAACTCATACAATACTGAGTAAGGTTTGACGGAAAATATTGTTATTAGTAATAGTGACGATGTCTTCGGGAAGGTGGTTCCAACCTACTGATGTACGAGGTATAAATGATCGAGAAAAACACTGGGAGTTGTAGGATGCGATTCCAACCTTATGACGATGGTCGATGCGAGGGGATATGTACCGAGGATTGAGGATTAATTGGTTATGTAGGGTGGGATGATGGAATAATTTGTGAAATGTACTCAAACGAGATATTTTCCATCGGGACGCAAGGGAAGGAAGGCCTAGGCTGGATTTCATTGAACTGATACTGGCGATGCGATTGTAGTTAGAAAGTATGAAACGGGCGGAGTTGTTCTGTGCGCGCTCAAGTGTAGTAACCAGGTTATTGTGGTAAGGATCCCACACTGTTGATGCATATTCAAGTTTGGAACGTAATAATGTTTTGTACAACAGAGGTTTTAGTGCAGAAGGTGCTTTTGAAAAGTTACGACGTATGTAGCCTAACATGCGATTAGCATTATTAGTAATGTATGCGATGGGGGGGGGGCAGGATAAGTTAGATGTGATAAGAATGCCCGGGTATTTATACGAGGAGACTGGATCAAGCGGGAAGTTGCTTAAGTAGTATTTTGGTTGGGTGTTAGCAGATCTAGCTACGCGCATTACCTTACATTTAGCGATGTTTAAGTCCATTCTCCATGTGATGCACCAAGCTGCTACTTTGTTAAGATCAGATTGGAGGCTTAAACTGTCATTATTACTAGTTATTTCACGAAAAATGACGCAGTCATCTGCAAAAAGATGAATGTTAGAAGAAAGTGAAGACGTGAGGTCATTAATATAAATTGGAAACAAAAGTGGACCAAGAACTGACCCTTGCGGTACACCTGAGTGGACCGCAGCAGATGACGAACTGTGATTGTTAGCAGTAACATATTGAACACGGTTAAACAGAAAACACTCAATCCACTTGAGTAAACTATTGTCAATATTTAGTAGGTTCAGTTTGAACAGTATTAGTTGGTGACAGACATTATCGAAAGCCTTACTGAAGTCTAAAAAAATGCAATGAGCACATGATGAACGGTCTAAAACGTGATGCAGTTTGTGAGTGAAATATATGAGCTGTGTTTCGCATGAAAAATGTTTGCGAAAACCATGTTGTGCTGGTGTAAAAAAAATTCGATTCAAGGAAGTAAATGAGGTTGGTGAAAATGACATGTTCTAATAATTTACAGGAAGTGCTTGTTAACGAAATAGGGCTATAATTTTTCGGAGAGTGTTTATTGCCGGACTTAAAGATTGGGACCACCCTCCCAATTTTCCATTGTGTAGGAATGGTTGATGTATCTAAGGACTGTTGAAAGATTTTCGTTACTATCACTGAACTGTAAGTAACGGTGCTTTTCAGAAATTTGTTACCAATATTGTCATGGCCAGGGGATGAGTGATGGGCAAGTTATGTATGAGTTTAGCGATACCGGAATAATCAATGGAAATTGGTGGCATGGCAATATAATTGAAGTTTTGCACATGGGGTTGCATGACGTTAAGAACTCGAGAAAGGTTGTTTTTAAAAGTGTCATTAAGTAGATCGGCGCACATGTCAGTAGGAACTGGATTGTCAAAATCATCCACTAAAACTATGGTGTTATCTGGTGAAGGGTTATTTAAGCGCCAAAATTTATGCACATCATTCGCAAGCATATCTGGGAGAGTTCGAGAACGGAAATGTAATTTAGAGGATTTTAAGGCGGTAAGGTAAGCGTTGTGCGCTGCTTTGTATATCGCCCAACGTTCTTCAGAAGGTGCTAGTTTTGCTGATCTGTAAAGTCGTTTTTACGGTTAGATAGGCGTTTGATGTAGGTGTTGTACCATGGTGCCTGTTGATTAGAAATGATGGTTCGGTTAGGAATGTATTTCTTAGTAAGTTCGTCTACTTTTACAGCAAAAATATCCCAGTTAGATTGGACAGAGCGGTCAGTGAACCGGATAAAAAGGGAAGCAACGAAGTTCGATAGTTCATCATTAATGGCATCGAAATTTGCATTACTGTAAACAACTATGACTTTTTCACTTTGGTTCTTTTAGGGAGTGGCATTTTAAGGTGAAAAGCAAGCATAGAAGGATCACTGATACCAGGCATATAAGTGATTTCAGAGGCTAGATCAGGCGAGTTGGTCAAGATAAGGTCAAGGGTACTAGAAGTGGTACTGGTTATTCTTGTAGGTTGGGTCACCAGTTGACACAGGCCAAAAACAAAACACATATCGACGAAATCCTTGGCTTGTGCTGAAAAAGGTGATAAGCTTGGTGGATCAGTGTTCCAATTTAAGTTGGGCAGGTTAAAATCGCCTAGCAGAAACAGAGGCGTGAAAGGAAAGCGCGAAGCGACCATGTTTATGGAATCGTGGAGTTCACTTATGAACATTTCCGAAGATGAAGGTGACCGATAGCATACCCCTAGGATGATTTTTAAGTGACGAATTGTTAGCAGAACCTATACTATTTCAATGTCGTGATTAATCTGTATGCATGACGATGGAAGACATTTTGATATAGCTAAGAGCACGCCTCCCCCTCGGCGCACTGTGCGATTACAGCGATAAATAGTAACGTTTTGCGCATTATCAAACAATTCATTGTCATGCGTATTTGAAGAAAGCCACGTTTCAGTAAGTGCAATCACATGAGTGCCGTACGAATCTATCGCGGATTATAAGGAGTCAGACTTGTTAACAATGCTTCTTGTGTTTGAAAAACGGAATGATAGCTTCGCTTTAGAAGCAGGTAATAGACCATCTTCCCTCTTCTTTCCCTATTGTGAACTGTTTGTAGGTTGATGTCGAGTGGGGCCTGCATAAGAAGCGTGTGATTGCGATTCTTCGACGATGCCAAGGTTAGTATTGTAGATATAACACTTGCCGTTACCTAGCATCTTATTGTAGCGAGGTTCAAAGGATGCAGCATTAGGCTGATTGTTACGAAATTCAGTTAGCTTTTTGTGGGCGAGGCGGGTGGTTGCTGAAAAATCTTCCGATACACCGATGTTTCTTTGTTTTAATTGGCCTCGGAGCGAAAAAAGTTGCTCTTTAGATTTGAAGTCGGTAAGCTTGACAATTATCGGGCGGCACTTGGTAGGAGAAAAGGAACCTAGCGTGTGTGCCCTCTCAATCGTGCTGCCTGTGAAGGTACTTAAAACTGACTTTATTTAAGAGGTTAGTGTGGCTTCTGTATCTTGTCATGTTTTTTTTTGCAATTGGGAAAACCATAGAAGAGAAGATTGTTTCGCCGTGAGCGATCTTCCAAGTCATCAAGTCGTGTCTGGAGTGAAAAATTGCGTGCTTCGAGGTTGTTGACCGAAGCATGCACTTCAGATAGCTCTTCATTAACTTTTTCGAGGACTTCCGATTTTTGCTCGAGGTCGTCGAGGCGCTTTTGTACGGCAATAATCTTTGCCTCTATGTTCTTCTGGCCACATTTAATTGACTTCATATCAGCTGCTAATTCGTTCTGAACCTTTGCACTTTGTAAGGATCTTGTATGAATATCCTTGATGAATTTAAAAAGAACAGGCATTTGCTCAGTTGGGTTTTCAGGCAGAGATTCGATATCTAATAGATTTTCTGAGCGCGTAGTTGGTCCCGGATTCGTTACAATGTCACCAGAGCGTAATAAAAGCAATGCCACTGAAAAACAGTCTAATACAATATCACACAACATTTGTGGACACGGGAACACTAGCAGAAAGGCGTCATCTGATTTCCTAGCAAATAGCGGTAATGGTTTACACACCTGCATGTTGAACAGTAGATTAGGAAAACTTGATGTGATGCTGTTCCCGTGTCCAATGAAGGAAGGTCGGTGAAAGCAGCAGCTTAAGTTCTTCTCAGGGCTTGATGTCAGGGTCGATGCGGTTGGCAGTCCGTATTCCACAGCCGAAGAGAGCTTTGCTGGCAAGTGCACATGCCCGGAGTCGATGCCAGACGAAAGCACTATCGGCACCATCGGTGCAGCAGGGGCGGCTATCGGGCTGGCAAAGGCAACCGCTGACCTCGACAGCAGGAGTAATGGTAATTCCTGCATGTTGAACAATAGATTAGGAAAACTTGATGTGATGCTGTTCTCGTGTCCACTGAAGGAAGGTCGGTGAAAGCATCAGCTTAAGTTCTTCTCTGGGCATGATGTCAGAGTCTATGCGGTTGGCAGTCCGTATTCCACAGCCGAAGAAAGCTTTGCCGGCAAGTGCACATGCCCGGAGTCGATGCCGGACGAAAGCACTATCGGCATCATCGGCGCAGCAGGGGCGGCTATCGGGCTGGCAAAGGCAACCGCTGACCACGACAGCAGGAATAATGGTAATTCCTGCATGTTGAACAGTAGATTAGGAAAACTTGATGTGATGCTGTTCCCGTGTCCACTGAATGTAGAATGATGGATCATATAATCGAGATCACGTCTTTTAGCTTGAACCCTCTGCAGTTCCATTGCCAGATCAAAATTTGGTCGCTGGCCATCATGAATGCTCAGGAGTTTCTGCACGTGGTCCGTGTATTCTGATTGGGCCTCCCGCTTGGGGTCGTTGATCTAAGCTAGTATTGTTGTTAGGTTCATCGCCTCTAACTAGGAGTGGTAATTGTGCAACAGGGCTTTGGTGTTGTTGCTGCGGGGTTTAGGGTCCCAAAACCACCATATGATTATGAGAGACGCCGTAGTGGAGGGCTCCGGAAATTTCGACCACCTGGGGTTCTTTAACGCGCACCCAAATCTGAGCACATGGGCGTACAGCATTTCCACCTCCATTGAAAATGCAGCCCCCGCAGCCGGGATTTGATCCCGCGACCTGCGGATTAGCAGCCGAGTACCTTAGCCACTAGACCACCGCGGCTGGGCTACGTGAGAAAGGAAACGGGACTTAAGATGGCCACCGTCCATTTATCTGTCTATTTAGCCGTCTACGGTGAGTATCGGAACACAGCCCAGGTCAACGCCGTGCGCAGCGCTGCTGCTTCGCATCCGATCTTGGTTTGGGGGGGGGGGGTGCATAGTTTATTCGTACATTCGGGTGTGTTTGGCTTCGGCTGGACTAGAGCTGCTTTGTCGCAAAACAGATGTCAGCGAATGTTTCAGCAGTTTCACTTCACCACCTAAACCTTTTGGCCTCACCAGTCCACATCGAATCACGAAGTCGGAAACGTTTTTTTATTTGAAACAAAGACAAACACTGCAATAAAGAAAGCCACAAGTGCATTCAAAGCACGCAAACACGAGGACCAGACAAATCCCTGTACTACCCATCACTCTCATGGTCACTAAACCATGGCAGCAGCTGAATACTTTTTGCAAATTCTAAGAACCTCGATCAATGCAGCTATATCTGTTGCGAGCGGCAAGTGATTTCCGTTGTCTCACCGTTAGAAGGAACTAGTGTTGTACATAATACAGGCTATTTTAGCAGCTGCTATTGCTTAAGGGCGGTTAAGGCAACAATCATCTTGATTTGTACCTTGTGCCTAGAATAAATGTACACTTTTTTTATCGCTGGTGTTTGTTATACAGTGATTCTAGGGACACGCTTGACTTTCAAGTTTTAATGTGTTTAAAATAATACCAATATTATTCTGCGCCCAATTATCGCCCTTCCTGACGGTCACTACTTCTGAAAGCAAAAAGAAGTTTTTGTATTGATATGCTTGTTTCTGTATTTCTGTGTCTTTATTCCGGAATACTTTTCTGAGTATCTCTGATGCAGTCTGGCAGTAAAACGACTTCTAAAAGTTTCCTAGGTTCATTTCCCTTTTCTAGCGTTTGCACTCATGATGTCATACGTGCATGTGAAGTGGAGGACACTGAGAACTTTTAAGGACATATGAAACGTGCAATTAAACAGTTTGCTGCTGTGGTCTTTGTTCAGTGACTCTATTAAACTGAAAGTCATTGACATGTTCCAAGAATTAGCTCAGGGCGTGCTCTCAGTTCAATGAAACTGAATAGAAAAAAGGTGTTTGGATAATTTGCATACGAAGTTTAAGGCATGATCGTGCTCAGTTTTAGCTACAACATGGTAGTGCTCGACCAATCACACTCTAAGGTTGTGTAGTGGCGCCGATCGCGGCGTGTTCTTGAATCATGAAGGAAATGTTCCGCTGATCTTACGAGAGCCGCATCCCGTTGATTCGATGCCCGCCCTCGTCCTGCCCTGCTGTTAATATTTGAAAATGGTTACTGCGACTATGCCTTCACAACTTTTTTGTTAGTACTGCTAAAAAATAGCGAGAACTTCTTTGATGTTTAGGCACGAGCAGGTGAACCATGATTAAACAATATGTCTGGTTTAACGTCTCAAATCCACCATACGATTATGAAAGACGCCGTAGTGGAGAGCTCCAAAATTTCGACCACCTGGGGTTATTTAACCTGCACCGAAATCAGAGTACACGGGCCTACAGCATGTTCGCCTCCATCAAAAAGGGGGGTAAATCACGCATCAAGTTAGGAGTGATGCTCAATCATAGAAACAGCTTAACTGCCTTCCCATAACTCGGAAATATGCCATGGTAGACCTCGCTGTAGAACTCTAAGGTGCGCTAGGCCAGGCGCTTGCGTAATGTAGTTCATACTGAACTCCATAGCACGTGTTTTCAATAAAGCATTGGTTCCAAACAGTTTTCGTAGACCGTAAGGGAAAGTATACGTGAAATTTCAGCAATCGTTGACGTAAGTGTAAAAAAAAATATTACAGATAATTTATGATCTTCAATGAGATGTTAAGAAGCTTATCAGAACGTTGAACAACATTTGAAAATAAAGATTGAAAAAATTATATAGCCAGCCAGACTGGTTGCCAACTTTACAGCCCTCGTCTTGCCCTGCTGTTGATCTTTGAAAATGGTTACTGCGACTATGCCTTAATGAATATATTTCAAGTTTTTCGTTCGTACTGGAAATTAAATAGCGAAATTTTTTTTGAAGTTCAGGCGCGTACAGGTGAACCATGGTTAATGAATATGTGGGGTTTAACGTCTCAAAACCACCTTATGATTATGAGAGAAGTGGTATGCTCCGGATTTCTCAGACACCTGGAGTTCTTTATCGTGCACCTAAATCTGAGAACACGGGCCTAAAACATGTTTGCCTCCATCAGAAAAGCTCATACTGAACTTAAGAGCACGTGTTTTCAATGAAACATTGGTTTCACACAGTTTTCGTAGACCTTAAAGAAAAGTATACTTGAAAGGTCAGCAAAAGCAAACGTAAATGTAAAAACGTATTACAGATAATATATGACGCTCAATGAGAATTTAAGATGCTTATGAGAACGTTGAACAATATTTGAAGATATGGTTTGACAAAGATATATAGCTAGTCAGGGTGGTTGCCGGCTTTACAGCCAGCACGTAGATAAATCAAATTATCCTTTTTAACGCATGGTTATAAACTAAAAGCTATAATAAACGTTGATAGTTATAGTTAATAATTTCCTAATTTAAACATTATTAGAGGTGATTTTTCGCTGATGGCAGGTGCTCGCACTGTCCTCGTTCGTTGACGTCAAATAGTGGGCCTGTGCAAATAGTAAATTTGTAGATTTATTTATTTTATTTATTTATTTAAGACATACTGCAAGCCCATTGAAGGGCCCAAGCAGGAGGGGCATCACGAGAAAAACGAAATTTAGGCACAATACACATGATACACTGATTAAAATAGTTTGAACAAATACAGGAATGCATCAAAGTTACAAAAACCCGCAATACACGTGGTACACTGTTGGAAATATATTGAACACATACACAAGAGTACATCAAAGTTGCAAAACAAAGCAATAAGAATTCCAAATGTTCAAAGGAGTGAATATTGGTCACAGCCGATTCAGTTAGTTTATTCCAATCTGTAATAGTACGCGGAAAAAAGGAAAACTTAAAAATATTAGTTCGAGCGCTGTACGGAGTCAGAGATTCGAGGTGTCTATGCCGTGTTTGTCGGGAAGTAAGTGGCTGAAGAAATTCCTCGGGTTTAAGTGAAAGTTTGTTATTTTTAAGCAAGAATAGAAATTTTAACCTTAGAATTTGATGGCGTGATTGAAGTGTTGGAATGCCATGCTCTTCCATTAATTTTGTCGGCGAGTCACTGGGACGATAGCTTGAAAAAATGAATCGAATGGACTTACGCTGTATCATTTCAAGAGCATTAATATTACTTTTTGTATGAGGATCCCAGACAGTGCAGGCGTATTCCAGTCGCGGTCTAATTATGGATGTATAGGCGAGTAGCTTAACGTTTGTTGGGGCCTTTCTAAGCTTATGTCTAAGGAAGCAAAGTTTTCGGAATGAAGCTGCACATGTGTTTGTTACGTGTTGTTCCAGCTCAAGTTATTTGTTATTGTGACGCCAAGATATTTATATTCTGATACTTGTTCTAACGGCTGTGACGGAAGATTGTAAGGGAAGGACAGCTTATTCTTTTTGTTAGTTATGTTCATAAAAACGGATTTTTTGGCATTGAGCTTCATTCCCCATTTTTCGCACCACGCCTGAACATAATTAAGGTTTGTGTTTAGCATTTGTTGGTCTTCAGGGCATGTTATTTTGTTGTATAGAATACAGTCATCGGCAAATAATTTAATTTTCACGGGGTCACTAATAAGGGATACAAGATCGTTAATATAAATTAGAAATAATAATGGGCCTAATACGCTGCCTTGTGGAACACCCGAAAGAACAGGAAGCCGAGTAGAGGAATGATCATCGATGCAAACATATTGGAAGCGGTTCGACAAGTAGGAAGAGATCCAATTGGTTACAAAAGCTGGAAGACCTATCACTTTAACTTGTGCATTAAATGAACATGGGAAACTAAATCAAAGGCTTTTTGAAAGTCTAGAAAAATAACATCAACTTGACCAGTTTTATCAAGAGTGCTAGCAAAGTCATGAACAATAGAAGTGAGTTGCGTGACCGTGGAAAATCCTTTTCTGAAGCCGTGTTGACAGTCAGATAATAAGTTGTTTCGGTTTAAAAAATTTATAATGTAGTCGACTATAATGTGTTCTAGAAGTTTACAACAAGAAGTCAGAGAGATTGGACGGTAATTAGTAAACAGCGTCTCGTCGCCTTTTTTTAAATACTGGAACTATGCGGGCTAATTTCCAATCCTCAGGTAAAACACCAGACAAAAGAGATGCTCGAAAAATGATTACTAAAAATTGGGATATGATTTCAGCATAGCGGTGCAAAAAGATATTATAAAGATCGAACAGAATTAGAAGTGAATAGTGATTTAGTCGAGTAATTTCAAATAGAATATTGTCACAAATGCACGGCGCGTTACGAGAGCTCATCAGAGCTTTCAATAAGAGGCCACTCACCGGGCACCATACCAAATTTTAGTTAGACAGTCGAAGTTGTTGGGTGTCCAATGAGGAACATTTTTCCACAAAAATTTTTGAATCTGTTCATCACGAGCGGAAAAAGGGGTATTTTTTTGAAGCGGCGCATAACGAGGATTGAGAGGAGGCGAGCTCGAAAACCTCGCTGTTCCTCCGCGTAGCTTTCGCAAGCCAAACCCTTTCCCAACGCCCCCTCAGGCATCTAACCAAGACGTCACCTGCGCATGACGTGCCCATACAAGTCGAACCCCCGAACAAGTGAGCGGGGTTGCTTTGTCAACTAGCGTTATTTTGTGGTCTTCTGTCTGTTTCTGCGGGATAGTTTGGAAACGCTGGCTTAGACGCGGTAGAATAGATAAGAACAATCAGTGCATGAATGCGTAGGAGCGTTCCACAGCGGTTGTGTGCTCGATGCGCTGACCGCGGGTACACGAACGCAAGCCAAACGCCAGCACATTAGCCCCGCATCTCGTTGCGATTCACGGGAAAAAATGGAAAAAAATACGCTCACATTCCCTTATTATTTATCATTATTTATCTAGAGCTTTACTAATCTCTTCAAGCAACAAATCATATAAATTACGCATGTCGTTTTGAATAATTTTCGCCGTGCCACGTGCCACTGTTTGCAACGTCAGAGCAGAGTCGTCTACGTATAGGACCAACGGCATGCATTGCCATGTACGTAGGGCCATTCATACGGGCACGTCATGCCCTCATTCTCTAGGCGCGTGCCGGCAGAAGGGAGGGGGAGCAGCATTCATCTTAAAATTTGCCCCATTTCCGATGCGCGTAGCGTTGCAAATTTTAGGAGACGTGATCATGAATGCCTCGCCTACGCATTGCGCTTGTCAGCTCAAAATTGTAAAACCTTGTGAGTGGCCCTTTAAGGAGGAGCTACAAAAGATGCAGGTGCCTGCTTCCCCAGTAGAGCAGCTCTCCGTTGCGGAGATAGTACGCTACGAGCTACGGCGAGCCGTTCACGCTCCCCAACAGTCCGAGGCGCAGCAACAGATGCATTGCGTCGAAATGAGTTACGCGGAAGGAGTGCGACGCCCTCCATTGTGCAGGGAGAGACGCCGTAGGCGCCGAACAGTGAGGAAGGGAAATATCGGCTCCCGCTCTCAGTATTTGTTTACGCCAGTTAATCAATGTGTGTCATTGAATGGATTACATCGATCGACGCATAACATCGAGGAAAACAAGGCTACATCAATTTTCTGAGGTGACTGAACTTTTCGTCATTTTACGAGACTTTTGTGCCGACGACACAGTGCTAGAGATAGGCCTACGCCGAGCCGGGTCAACGCCACACGGACGCACGCCAAGTGGCGTTCGTCAGGGGCGAGTGGCCGCGCGTTCTACATGCAAGTAATGATGGAAGGGGAGAGCATATCTCCCGATGAGTGTACCAAAGAATACGGGTGGCAAACAGCAGTTTCCAAGCGAATGTCGACCAAATCCACTGGAAGCGGGGACTCAGCCGGAGCAGGGTCTAACACGGACGCGGCATCTAGAACATTCGAGAAAGGCAATCAGGTCAAGAACAGAGTCACCAGGTCGTCCCGCATGCCCTACATGCCTACGGATCACTTCAAGATTATCCTACGACCGCGTGGCGGCATCAATATTAGCAAGATTGGTTTCACCAAGGTAGACAAAGCCATCATAGAAGCTGCACGGTTAAGCTTGGATCAGATGGCCTCAGACATCATCTGCCCGAACCTCAGCCAGAACATAATGGTGGTGAGTACACCGGAGCGGGAAAATGCTGAGAGGCACGTGAGAATAAGATCAATAGACCTGGGTGGTTGCAATTATGAGATCAACGCCTATGATGCTGCACCACACGATACGTGCAAAGGAGTGATAAGAAACATCGACATCGCCGACGGGCCGGCGGAGCTTGAGAAAAATTTTGTCAACCCAAGAAACCGCTTGGCACTTGCGGCTAAAAGAATTAAGAATACCGGCACGGTGATAATCGCCTTCGACAGTTACAAGGTTCCAAATTTCGTCAGGTGTGGTCCGATCCTGGTTAAGTGTTCACTCTACAGGAAAAAGATCGATATATGTTATGCTTGTGGCTGGCTGGGTCACAGAGCTGACGTGTGTCCCACCCCGGAAGAGACAGTGTGTAGAGGATGGGGCGATATAAACGTGATTAAGGAACACAGGTGTCAACCCAGATGTGAACTTTTCGGTTGTCCACACCCCACGGTGGATAAGATGTGCAGACAGCGTTACACAATTCCATACGTTGTCAGAAGAAGATGAAGTGAAAGAGCAATGGCAGCCAACGCTGAAAAGGAACAAGTCGACGATCCGTTGAACCTGCACTCATCCGAGCTGCACTCCACGGCATCAGCTCCCATGGAGGACTCAAAGCCAATAGCAGCATCTCGCGGCAGGTCCAAGTCTCGAAATCGCTCCCGATCCAGAGGAAGGAGTGTATCTAGACCCAGAAGGAGTGCATCCAGGTCCATATTTGTGGTGAGGTCTGGGAATCGGAGTCCATTTACCAACCCGAAATCCGAAGGAGGCATTGGTTCGACGTAGGCCGACAAAGTCAAGGAATTGGTAATGACGGACAAGACGCTAAATACCAGAGGACAATCTTCCGACAACAGACGACTTGCCTGGGCCGATGTAGCGCGAACCGAACCGGTAAGTGTCATGCTTTGCGACCCACCCCCAGAGCAAATTAGGGAAATAGAGAGGCTCAAGAAAGAAAATTAAGAGCTAAAGGAAATGAACAAAAATATGCCTAGAGAGTTAGCAGCAATAAAAAAACTTTTAAGTGAAACCAAGCAGGCCGAGAACAAAAACGCGCCAAAGGAAACGCCAGTTCCCGCACCTGTAGGTGACGGGGCCATGTCGGCCAAGCGCAGAGCCATCGAAAGTAAGCTGAAGAATACTGAAACGTACATTGAGGAAATGAACAAACACTAGCCTCATTTGCAGATAAAATGAAAATGATCATGGACAGCATCTCACAGTTGACGATGAGTGTGGGACAATGCAGAGCACATTAAATGATCCTAGGGAAGGGCTTAAGGTATTTAGCGAAAGAGTTAAAACTCTTGAAAATATGAGTATGTCCGCCAACGACAGAGCGCAATGTGGACCATCGTTCCACACAGCCCCCATAATTCTTCAGGCAGGGGATACGAACATCTAATATGGCTCCCACTAAAAGAGAATTTCGAGTGTGGGCAATGGAATTGCGGGGGGTACAACAGCAAGCGTGCCACACTCCAGCAATATCTCAGATCACTACAATCTAAGCCGGATATAATAGCACTCCAAGAAACGGGGTACGGATACGTCACGCTCACTGAGTATAGAGCTATAGAGAGCGAAAACTATGGTAGAGGCTTATATGTGTTTGTAAACAGGCAGCTGACACACATCTCTCACGATCTGGGCATTCGGGACAAGAACTTAGAGTATCTCATGGGGGAGGTATTAGTGCCGGTCTCATACAAAAATGAAAGATGCAACAGCTTAAGTATTTGTCCTCAAGATTTACAGTAACCCGAAGCACTACAAGCAACAGTTCAAGATAATTTTCGAGAAAGCTACGAAACTCGCGGAAGCTAGGCCTCTAATCATATTAGGGGACTTCAACGCTGCTCATGGACTCTGGGGATATACTGCGACAAACCCTAAAGGCAGGAATCTATGGCATCATGCTGACGAGCAAGACCTGGTACTGATTACGGATAAAGGGTATCTCACAAGAATCGGCAATTATGTCTGTCCAGACACCACACCCGACCTAACCTTTGTCAAGAAGGTAGAGCATCCCATATGGACAAATACCAGTCATAACTTCGGCAGTGATCACTATGTTCTCGAGGTTAAGCTGGAGGTTGAGAAAGGCCGCACTTGATAATTTGAGGTTGTTCATTGGGAAGTTTTTTGCAGAATTAGAACGCAAAGCGAGCCAAATGCTGGCAAACCAAGCCTCAAGGAATGGTGCGAATTCATCAGGAATGATATCAAATCGGCCTCCAGAAAGCTTCTCACTGACGCTAACGTTGAGGCCATGGATTCTAAACTAGCTCACTTATTTAAAGCAAGCAGACCATTACTAAAAAATGGCGGACTCAACGACTGAATCGTAAACTAAGGAAGAAAATAGCAGAACTGAATAAACAAATCGAACTGCACTGCACCAACCTATGTAAGCAGCAGTGGGATAAATTTTGTGAAACGATTGACGGGCAGATCAGGAACGGCAAAGCATGGAAACTTATTAAGCACCTCCTAGACGAGCAGGCACCAGGTCCAACCAGAGACACTGTCTTGCCCAGGCCATACACACAGCCCTTAAATATCAAGACATTGAAACAGTTACTTAACAACTCATAGACAATACCTACCATTCGCTAAGTAGCCAGAACGATTTCCACGATTGGAATACCGGAGCGCCCCTCAGCCGGAACTGGATTGACCCTTCACTTTATCTGAAATCAGAAGGGTGTTGAGTGAGTTAAACAGAAAGTCTGCACCTGGCCCAGATGGCGTCACCAACAAGTCACTCCGGAATATCGACGAGCCCTCTATTGAATCACTGACTGATTTTATTAACGAAGCATGGAATTCGAGTGAAGTTCCAGATGAATGGAAACTTTCTCAAGTCATACTAATACCGAAACCGGGTAAACCTCCAAGTCTGGAGAACTTGCGACCAATATCGCTAACATCATCTGTAGGAGAAGTTGCCGAGCATGCAATGCTCAACAGGCTTAAGGGTTTCTTGGAGGACAACAACATATACACCTACAATACGTTAGGCTTCAGATCCTCACTATCTACTTAGGATGCTATGAAGCAGATTAAACACAACATTCTAGACGGATACTCTAGAGATACCAAAGCCATCCTCGGACTAGACACGGAGAAAGCATTCGACAACATTAGGCACAAATACATCCTTCAAACGATACAGGAAATTGCACTTGGATCGAAAATGTATAATTACATAAATCTTTCTTAGGGGCACATACGGCGAGGTTGAAGGTAGGAGACACCAACTCAGACGTGGTTCAACTCGGTGGTCGTGGAACCCCTCAAGACTCGGTGATCTGTCCCGTCCTGTTCACTTGTGCATGATCGGCCTGTCCAAGAAACTGAGCAATATCAGCAACATTCACCACATCATCTATGCTGATGACCTTACTATATGGAGTGCTGGTGGTAGTGAAGGGACAGGTACAAGATGCACTCACAGATGCGGTGCAGACAGTGGAGGAATACTTGAGGCTCACTCTTCTCAGGCGCTCCCCACAGAAATCGGAGTTATTACGTTACAGAAAAGAGAAAGGGGGGGCAACCTAAGGGCTGGAAGCCACTATCCGAAAGTGACATAGATATATTGACCGAAAACGGGGTAAATATACCCAGAGTCGATACGATGAGGGTACTGGGCTTTTTTTACAGATGCAAATGGCACGAATCACATGGCGCTAAGGAACATTATCTTCAAGACAGAGAATGCATACCGGATGATCAGACGACTTGCAAGGAGATAAAACGGCATGAAAGAGGACAATCTTATCAGGTTGATCGATTCTCTCGTGCTATGTGATATTTCATATGCAGCTTCTATGTATAACTGGACACAAACCCATTAAAGAAGCTCGACGCGGTGATCAAGAAAGTCATCAAGAGTGCACTGGGTCTCCCGCTTCGCACCAGCACTCCAAAATTGCTCAAGTTAGGGGTACACAACACGACTAGAGAAATTGCGGAGGCTCATGAAAGGTCACAAATAGCAGGACTCTCTACCACTTGCACGGGGACATCGATCCTCGATAGAAGCATCATCAACCCTGTTATAGACCAGGAGACGTACACCATGATACCACAGGACTTTGCTGAGAGTACCGTCGTTGCTCCGTTGCCAAGAAATATGCACCCCAACCTTCAACGTCGCCAGAAGGGTAGCCCGGGCTAAGGCTTTATTAAAGAAGTTGGATAAAGAAGGCAGCAGGGCTTGCTTTGTCGACTCAGCCTCATATAAAGACCGAAATAAGTTCACCGCGGTAGTAGTTGACCACCAGGGCAGGTGTACCAACTGCGCCACAGTTTACACTTCCAAACCGGAAGTAGCTGAACAGGTTTGCTATCGCGTTGGCCCTGACGGATGATCGATACACCGAGATATACAGTGACTCAAAAACAGTCATCAGAGCCTTCAGTAGGGGCAGGATCACACCAACAGCAGTTCGAATTATTATTAGTAAACAGGCCATTGATACACATTACATATATTGGTTCCCAGCGCACCTTGGATCACACGATGACATTCCCATAAATCCAAATAAATCAGCCAACAGCGTTGCCCGCGAACTTACGGACTGGGACGCTTTTACACGTGGCTTTGATTCTGCTGGATTCGAAAATCTACAACGCGATACGCCCATGACTAAACATTGTTACTTGGGGAGGAGAGTTTGCGCCCCCTCACTGTAGACTAAACAGAGCACAAGCGGTAACACTTAGACAATTAAAGACACAGTCTTATTACTCACCGGCACAGGTAAAAAAATGGTACGATATAAAAGATGTGGATGTTGTTTGCAAGGCATGTTAGAAAGAAGTATGCACGCTTGATCATATGCTTTGGGAATGTGGGTCGCTTAGCCATGGCATTTCCCGGGAACGGTTTACAGGAATGATAAGTCTCACGACCATATCCCCCAAGTCCCGGCTGTCCAGTACACCCATGACAGGGCTAGAAGGCTTGACCTCCCAGTCCCAACGTGGGATTAGCCAGGCAGATGGCTACACCCTGTACAGGACGTATAAATAAAGCTGTTTCCATCCATCCATCCCTCCATTGTGCAGTTCAACTAGCGTGTTTTACCCGAATGAGCGACGCGCTCAGCTAATGGAGGTAGGCTTCCGTCCTCGCAGCCCGGCGATGATCATCGAAGCACGACCGAGGAAGACTGACATCTTGCGTGCACCCAACCACAGCCCTTTTGTTTCCACTGCGGGGAGTCGGACATGTCTATCGAACATGTCCATATCGCTGTGGATTTTCGCCCAATGCCCCTCGTCCATGACCTGACGAGCGACCAAGGGAAATAGAGAGTTTCTTTCTCGAATCGTCGCAAGTAACGAACATCGGTCGCAAGAGCGCCACTCGTCGTCGCCTGCTCGCTACAGGTCACCGAGCCCATCCTATTCGCAGCGCTCCGAGACGCTGTTCACCCAGTCCTGCAAGTCGGGAAAACTGAGTTCAGCGACCTCCGGAGGTGAGGCCGCTGACGCTGACTCTATGGAAGATCCTCCCCTACGACGACAGCGACGGCAGCGAAAAGATTCACAGACGCAGTCAAACGTGGTACGAAGAGTGGTGACATTTAACATTGCGGTAACCATGGATGACGAAGAAGTAATTGCGCTAATCGACACTGTAGCAAACACTTCCGTATGAGCATGGGTCTTGCCTGCAGGCTGAAGAAGGTTTCTACCGAGTGCGCTGAGTCGCAGATACGTATGGCAGGAGGCCACATTCTCACTCCGGTGGGAAGGTGCACAGCGCGAGTCAGTCTTTACGGATTTACATATCTCGGAGATTTTGTAATACTGCCGAGATGCTCGAGGGACCTAATTCTCGGACTGGGCTTTCTGCATGATAACGGAGCCACGCTTGACTTGCAAGAGTCGCAGATGACGTTTTCTACGGCACACGCTTTAGCGCGCAACCCTCATGGCAGTTACGTCAATGTTTTGAATATTGTTGACGATGACGTCACGTTAGCGCCGAAGAGTCGCATGTTGACCTTATTAACCTGCGGCGTTTTCGATGAATTCAACAACTATAAAGGTATTTCAGAGGAGGAAAATACCCACTGCTGTTCAAACAAAACATCTACATAGCCCGATGCCTTGTTCGGTTCGAGAAACGCTCTCGAGTTTTGCGACCAACTTCAGCATTGATTTCAGCACCGACCCCAGAGCGCGCCCCTACAGAACTACTTCATTATCCTCCTCAGAGGCTCGCCACTATAGTTGCGAGCCTACCTTGCGTCAATGTTTCGAATGGTATCTTTCACATATAATTAAAGAAAATTGGAAATATATAGCATTACCCAATTGGCATGCACACCATGCTTAAATATTAAGCACTGGAGATAGGCATGAGTTGAGAAAAATTTTTTTTCCGTCAAGTAAAAAGTAACTAAGTAAACAGTATCTAAGCAGCGTTGCAGGGCCACCTTAAGTTCAACTCAAAATGCAAGACTCTGAGTCTGATTCCCCATTCGCTGCGGCACGGAAACCAGTACGTGCCATTTGGTCTCAGTGTGGTCGCCAAGGCTGAACGTCAACTCCTACAGGCACGGATTCAAGACTGTCGAAAAAGGTCAGAATTCCAGAGAACCAGCCTTCTTTGCTCGTCACCTTGAGTGTCACTTGCCAAACAAGTTTCAAGCATACAGCTGCATGCTAATTTTCAAGCAAGTCTTTGCACACGACAGGATGAACTAGTGCACAAAAACAAGATTCATAGACTTCAAGTTCAGCAAGGCGGCGTTCAATGCAAACCAGCAGAATGCACGGTTTTAATCGTGTCTTCGTACAAACTGGACAAAGTTGAACTTTCAGTCCTTAGCCTCGGCTCGATTTCACACAGGAGCGTCAACGCGACAAAAAGAAATTTGTATGTGCTGTAGAGAACGCCGTCAGTAAAGTTGACCCCACTCAGCGTGATGAAGCCAGCAGACGCGTGGTGTCCGTTCTTTCAAGACTGCGGGCACCCCCATCGTCTTCCTTTCTTCAGAGGACCGTCAGCGGTCGGAAGCTTGGTGGCAACCGTATAAGCTCGCGATCCTTCCCACCGATAAGTAAAGCGCAACTGTTCTGTTGAACAAAACCGACTACTTGCGGAAGATGTTGACGCTGTGTTACAGGATACGAACACTTACATGCCTCCCAACCATGATCCAACATCCAAGGTGCAAAAAAGACTTCCAGAGACTCCTGGCAGACGTCTTCCGTGTGGTTCCCCCTGAAGGCAAGTCACTGTAGGTCCACCTTACTTTGTCACAATATTTCAGCACCGGCTTTGTAGGGCCTGCCCAAGGTACACAAGCCAGGCACTCCCACGCGCCCAAGTGCGGATTTCACACGCTCACCCCTGCAAAAGCTATCAGGATTTCTGCATCGTGTCATTTCGCCCCTTGTAGGACACCGTGACACCCACATCCACATCTCATGCGACTTAATGGACAAAGTCGTGACGTCGTCCTCGATAAAGATGATATTTTAGTGTCCTTTGACGTGAAATCGTTTTATACCAGTGTTGTCCGCAGAACTGGCGGTGGAGGATGTGTGCAGGACAGCTCAGGAGTCGGATGCAGATGTAGCCAAAAAATTGCCAGTGAACGTATTGGACTTTGTTCGGCTTTTACGGTTCTGTTTGTTGAATATGTATGTTACTTTCGAAAACAAGTTGGACAAACAGATCCACAGCACAGCTATGGGTGCTTCTATATGAGTGACCACTGTTATTTTAACTATGGAAGCGATTGGAAAAGTCGAGCTCTCTCCTTATCAGTCCAGCTCCAAATGCGTTTTTCCGCTACAATTTTACATCATTCACCAAAAGGTGGTGGAAAGGTCGCGTTCTTTGATATGCTCATTGAAAAAAAACGGCCCACTTTGTCGTTTGGCATGTTCAG
>WOVY01008959.1:0-12383 GCA_013436015.1 Rhipicephalus annulatus | reverse complement strand
GACTAAAATCCTGTCTATAGAGAGCCCAGCAATAAAATATACCCGTGACATCTGCGCGGCATGGAAGTCACGCATACAGCCGGTAAGAGCAGGCGCAAAAAGAAAAAAAAAGAAAGAAAGGGGGAGAGCCGCTGTCTCCGTCATGCCGGCCTGGGTGCCAGGAGCTGGCATCAACTTACGCAGAACCGTTTTCAGCCACAAGCGTGAGCATGGAAAAAAAAGAGAAGGAAACGCCCCCCTCTCCCCCAACCGTCACCACGCCAGCTGGGCGCCCGGAACCGGCGTGAGGTTCCCCGTCGCCTGCATGCCGTTTCCGTCCCGCTGTCTTGTGATGGTGGTTTTCTACAAGATGGTCTGAGACGAAAACATTTTCAAGCGCTATATGGCACACTTTATTCAAGATATCATGCATCTCTCTGCATTCGGGCATAGACTGAGATGTGCAGTCCCCTTGTTACTCTTTTGACTTCAATAAAGAGTACAAACAACTTTCCGTTCATTAGTTGTAAGGTATGACACTGTGTCATGCACTGAATAAAAGAGTACTAGTGCACGCGTGACAGCTTTCTGAAACACTGGCCTATGTATGTTGATGCTCATGTTCTATCAAACAAGTTGAACTGATGATTTTAGGAAAGCATGGCAAAAAAGAAACAAATCGAAGGCCGCGAGACAAAAAATATCAAAATTGAAAATCTATTGGTCGATATTTGATTAGTGATTGCGTAATTTGATGATGAACATCAAGTACAGAAGTCAGGTGCAGAAGTCAGCAGGACAGCCCCGCCGCGGTGGTCTAGTGGCTAAGGTACTCGGCTGCTGACCCGCAAGTCGCAGGCTTGAATCCTTGCTGCGGCGGCTGCATTTTCGATGAAGGTGGAAATGTAGGCCCGTGGGCTCAATTTGGGTGCCACGCTAAAGAACCCGAGGTGGTCGAAATTTCCGGAGCCCTCCACTACGGCGTCTCTAATAATCATATGGTGGTTTCGGACGTTAAACCCCACATATCAATCAATCAATCGAAGTCAGGAGGAGAGCGTATGTCACCAACATTTGCTCACTCTTTTTAATATTAAGTACAGTTCTCCTATTCCAGCATGAATTTGTAACAGTGAACCGCGGCCAAGACAACCAGTGTAATGCTGTGGAGATAATGTACCAGCTATAAAAATCCCCATTTTTAAAAGAGCAACTGCTAGCAGTAAGAATAAATATTTTGAGGTTCGTTCTGCACCGTTTCTTGACCCCAACTGCCACGCCGCCGTTCGCGAAAAAGATGTGCAGAGGCACTATTATTTGAAGGGAGACCAACCTGTCCGTCGCTATCTTGTGTGCGTCATACTTGACCTTGGCGCGCGTTTCGGCATTCACTTGAACAGCGATGTGCTGCTGAATGAAGGTAAGAGTAGCCACTCACCATAAATAAGATCAGTTAAAAACTGAAAATGAGTAAAAAGCACTCCATATAGCGAAATAATGCGCATAAATTCTAATTGCAGAAATAAGTAATCGCTGAAATGCTAAAAAGGTGCTGCTGCCCCAGCGTGCAGCTCGCAGCAGTTCGCGCGTACGAAATGCAAATGTTAGAGTAGGCACGCTAAAATACCCATGCAACGTTTACGTGCGAAAGAACATTGTCTTCTAACAGCTGAAAATAGGCTGCTGTCACTGACACGCGTGTACCTCCGACACAAATCAGCCAAATTTCTCACAGCACACGCACGGCGAGAAACTAACGCAGGTTTCGACAGCCGAACACAGCCTCGTCCGCGAATTTCAGTGAGCGTTACACCCACAGTTTACGGGGAAGCACTAAAACGACACACAAACACACATTAATCGTTCTTGCGGAACGGTGCACCATTAACCGAAGTCGGAGCCAAAAGCACTCACCGTGGTTGTCTCGAATTCATGAAACCCTACAAAGCTATTCGCTGATCAAATGCATGCACATGACACGAAAACACTTCAAGGTTCTGAAGACGGTTTGCAAAAACCCACTTGGTAGATATATATCCCGCAAAAATACTCGCCGTTGTGTGGTGGTGCTGTGGTGCAATGTTTCTGCTTCTGGACGCTGGTTGGTGCAGACGCAGGATGGAAAGCTCGTCCCGAGCAGTGACAGCGGCCGACGCCGGCCGCTGTACAGCGTTTCCCTTTATTTCAAATGACTACAGGATTATTCTGCCTTCGTTGCCATCAGGTGAAGCGATGCGTCGAGCAGTAACTCTACACGGCGACGTCAACGGCCAACCGTATCGCATCGACGAATTCAGGAAACCTCTCAAAGGCTTAGGCATCATACAGCAAGTAAGTAGCATCGGAGCATATCAGATGTCGCACGTGTGGTTATTGAACATGAAGACCAAGCAAGCAAAGAAAGCGCTGACAGACGCAGGCGTTCTCAAAGTTAAAGACTGGGTTTGTCTCGTCGTTGAACCGACGCGGCAAGAGGTGAAGATGAAATTGCACTGGCTAGCGTTCGATGTTACAAAAGACGCTATTCGACGTGCCTTCTATGAATACGGCGACGTCAAGGAGGTGACAATGACCGATGGAGAGTGGAGAATTTTGTAGGAGTTCAATCGATAACTCGCATAATACGCTTGCAAGTACGAGCGGCGTTTTCTGTGGATCAACTGCACCATCAGGTGCGTATTGGCAGCAGTACAGCACTGGTAGTGGTGCCGGGAAGACCACCTTTGTGCCTGCGGTGCCGAAGCACGGGGCACATGAGACGCAATTGCAAAGCCCCAAGGTGCAGAGAATGCCACTCTTTCGGTCATGAGCAGGACTATTGCAACCGTTCATAAGCACGAGCTGCAGGGTGACGACCAGAGACTCAACAGAGTGAACTTCTCATGGATGAGGAGGAATATGAACAAGCGTCTTTGCCTGCGACATCACAAAAGCCGACGACATCGGACGACGCGCGGGTGATGAACAAAAGCAAGCAAGTTTCTTCAACCCGAGACACGAACGCCGGGCAGAAAATGGGAAATCCAGCGGCCCCAACGACGAGCGAACAGACGCGTCCTGCGCCTGCGATGCACGCCGCGTCGCAGCTGCAAGCAACGCGCCCTGAAACACCGGCGTCCCAGGCCAATGCCACTTCGACTCCTCTAAACTCGGCTTCACGGTACTCTGTGGCGAACGAAACACCCGAAAATGAGGATTTGCTTGGTGACCTGGATACCCCAAGGATGGAATTAGAATTGGCGTCTGCAAAAACGCCGTCGCGACTCAGACGACGGCGCGCAAGTAGACGAAACACAATTGAAGTCGGAAGTGCAGTGGAAGGTTGTCAGTGGAGGCAAGAAACGAAACGCTGCACGTCGACGGTCGTCGTTGCTCAAACGCGATGATGGCCGCTCAAACTAAAGGTGAACAACATGGATCCACCCTGGACGACGAGAGCCCAATAAGTGAACGTGCAGGGCTCTCAGCTTGGACCCGCTCACCAATCACGTCGCTGAGCGGGTTCGTGAAAGCAGCGACGCTCAACGTACGAGGACTGGCTTCCAGAAAGAAACAAACTCAGCTCTACAGACTAGCCATTGACCAAGACCTGGACATTATTGCAGTTCAGAAAACCAAAGTCGAGAGCGTGGACGCCACCGAGAGCCTACTGCAACGTTTCACCGGGCACTACACCGCCAGCGTCCGTGATGCAGTTGGTAGGTCGGCAGGGTGTGTGATCTTTGTGCGGGATAATTTAGGCGCCACTGTTCAAAATGTCACGTCTGATTCATCCGGAAGGTTTGTAGTTTGTGATTTGGCCTTCTTTTCTCTTAATTGACGAGCGATTTGTTTATATGCACCTCTTAAAATTGACCAACGGTGTGCAACATTCGACGAAATTCGTACTTATTGGGAATGCGATCACATAGTCATCCTAATGGGAGATTTTAACTGCGTGATCAGTGCCGATGATTTAAAGAGTACACCCAATTTCAACGACTCAAGCACAGCCGCGTTAACGAATCTAATTTCTGACTTGGACCTTGAGGATGTTGCAGAGTGTATTGGTAAAGGACTAACACTGTATACGCATTTCCAAGGCTCCAGTCATGCACGCCTAGATAGAGCCTACGCGTCACTGGAATTAGTTCCGATTATCAGTGAGTACAATTTCCTCCCAATTTCATTTAGTGAGTACTGCTTAGGATCATTTGTAATAGGTAAAAGAAATAGACGTAGACCAGTATTTAGCTGGGACACGTGGAAGCTAAATTCTAATCTCCTGGAAGATGAAATATTTATGGACAGTGTTCGAGAGGCGTTGGTAAACATAGACAGTGGAGACCAAAAATATGGAGTGAAGTGGGAAACAATTTAAACAGAATATAAAATTGAAAGCTATAGAACGCTCATGTGTAATAAAACACGGAGAGAGTGAAGAAGAAAGAACCCTACGCTGAATCTGAAAGAACTGCTAGCAGAGGAAAGCAAAACGCCAGGCTTATTCATAAATGATATAGGATGAGTAAAGTCCAAATTAGAACAAATTGATGAGGAGAAGTATCGTGGCGCGCAAATAAGGGCAAGGGCAGAGAAAATGACCGTTGGAGAGAAACCGACCAAAAGAATGCTTGGTCTCGAAAAACGAAACGCTAAGCGGAATGCTATACATCAGATTGTATACAGGGGTAACGTTAAAACTGAACAGAGATATATAGAGGATGCTTTCAAGGAGTACTACACCACATTATTTGATAAATGTAAAGTAAATGTAGATGCATTCAACAATGAATTTTTAAAATTAATGCAAAGGTTGAAGACTGCAGGAAAGACAGCTTAGAATGTCCTATTTCTGAACCGGAAGGGACAAAAGCAATTATTTCCCTTCATTTGGGTAAGTCCCCAGGACCTGATGGGTTAACAGCCGCATTTTATAAGGAATTCAAACACGAACCTAGCACCAATCTTAGCAGCGGTTTTTAACGAAGCTTTAGACATAAAGATTCTGCCACCTTCTTTTCTTCTATCTCATACTATACTAATTCCAAAAACTGAAGACGCAGTTAAATTACGTGAAGTGAAATCGTACAGGCCAGTCAGTCTATCAAATAACGACTACAAGATTTTGATGAAAGTGCTAGCAAGGAGACTGCAGACAGTTATTAAAAACATTGTAGGCTACCACCAGACATGTGGAAATAAAGGGCGCACTATATTCACAAACATTCACAAGGCATCCCATCGCGATGATCCAGATAGATTTAGAAAAGCTTTTGACTGAGTACCGCACGTAATTCTTTTTCTTTTGTTAGACTATGTAAATGTTGGCAAAGTAATTCAAGATACAGTTCGAATAGCATATACTGGATGTAAAACTCGGCTAATCATCAACAAAGTTCTTGAGAAACGAATTAATGTCATACGTTCTGTACGACAAGGCTGCCCTTTGTCTTCCCTCCTATTTTCAATTTATATAGAGTCATTTTGCCAAAAAGTCATGAAAAGCAGTAACATAGTATAGGATACAAACTATACAGGAAGCTGAAGTACGGGTACTGGCATACGCAGATGATATAGCTGTGCTTTGTAAAGATTACGATAGTATCGCTAAAACCATAAAAATTGTGAGTCTTTATTGTAATGCAGTGGTAGTTTGGTAAACTGGAACAAGTGCCTCGGCAGCTGGCACGGCGAATAGCCCGTGACTCCCCGATTTGTGGCTGGTATTTCATGGACTACTACTCCGGTACGATACCTAGGTGTGCCATTAGAATATTATTGTGACAGTGAACCGTACTGGCTGTGTCAGGCCGTGGAGCTACGAGAAAAAGCTGAACAACTCAATGGTTTCCAGCTATCAATTTTCGCCAGAGCGACCTTTTGTAACGTATTTTTAGTCAGTAAGCTCTGCTATGTCCTTCAGGTATTACATTGTTCACGTGTGAATCTACAGAAGCTTCATCGAATAGTTGCTGTTTTCTTGTAGGGTTCTTCTTGGGAGCGAACAAGTAGAACTAACTTATTCAGACGGGTTCGCTCTGGTGGACTCGGTCTGTGTCATTTGTACCTTCGTCAGTTAGTTAATCAGTTTATGTTTTTCTGAAATAATCGAGACCCATTCATACGTACTGTTATACAGCTTAGGCTTGGAAGACGGTTGCCAGAATTTGTTGTAGCATGTGGCCACATCAACGCAAGCATTAGAGGTTTCCTAAAAGAAGTTGTTGATTCATGGGTTTTTCTAAAAACGCGTTTTTCATTGGAATACCTCAGTGCGGTGTCGCGTAAAATGTTATAGAAAACTTTAGTAGAAACAGTTCTTCCTGTTCCCCTACATAGAACATTATACCGTGTAGGCCCAGGCCAAAATGTCTTAAGCCGTGTAAAAAAATGGAGGTATCAACCTGGAGCGAAATCCTTTTTCTTTAAATTGCACACTGGGACCTTACCCGTGAAAACATGGATGCAAGAAAAAGGCTTATTCGTTCTTTGGGGTGTTGATTGCCTTCTCTGCAAAAAGCCGGAAACAATCGAAGATGTATTCCTGGACTGCTGGGATGCAGTCTTTTTCTGAGATGTTCTCCAAAGGACTTTGAAAAAGGATCTGCCTCTCGATGCCTATGGCATCAGATTTCTACCAGTATCAAATGAAGAAGGAATACCTTTCGACCTAATTATGTTACTGGGCCTGCACGGTATATGGCAATCTAGAATGGCGGTGCGCCATGCTGATGTTAATGCACGTCCGGTTCGGCAATACTTCTTTCAATCTGTCTGTTCGTTCGTGGAATCACAAAAGGTTCAACAAGAGGTGCCCGAATGACTTCATCAAGTAGAAAGCCTTCTAGAGATGAAGGAATTTTAAAAAAGCCTGTTAGGTATGACGCTTTTTACCTCTTTTTTTGTTTCATGTTTCTCCTTTGTTCGATGTATAATTGTTTGTGAATGTTGTATGTACACAGGCAATAAAGAAGAAAAAGCGCTGTGGTGCAATGGGTAAGACATCTGCTTCACGTGCATGTGGGTCCCGAGTTTGAATCCAAGGCAGTGCTTCGCATGTTAATCTCGCAAATATAGGTGATCGGGATACCAATGGTCTTCTAATTACCTGTAGTCGTAATATCCACCGCCCTCTCGGCGAGAAACCGCTCTGTAAAGCGTAAAATAATACTTTTTTTTCCCGCTACCACATCCAGGCCGGGTCGCCTATGGAAAGTCACGGCTAACCGCAGGCCGTCTCTTGCGAGAAAAAATTTTTTCCTCAAATCCCAGCTATTCTGAAGGCCACTTCAAATCGGGACGGTTTCTCTGCAACACGGGTACGGAGCCGCCTAGAAGTGGCAATAATTTGACATGATTTCCTGCATGCGAGCCTGTAGTCTAGCCAGGATTTGACTTGTGTAGGGTCTCACAGTGGGTTGTCTTCATAAACTAAACTGAGGATGATGGAACAATACCTCGGTCAATGACTACCCGACAGCCGCATGAGCAATTGACATGTATGACAGAAGCAAAACTTATAATCGTTGCGTGGGTGGTATCAAATCTGTTAAAAAAATTTTGCTTAAAATATGGGAATTTTAATGTCTACGGCGACCCGTCATGCACAATCGCAAACATGTTATTTTTGTTTCTTGTAAATTTTGGGATGTCTCATTATCATTGTTTCTCAAATTGCGTCTTTCCGCATGTTTACTGGTCTCCTCAGCGAGCTGCCCCCTTTCCTAATCCAGTACATTCGTTGTTACTTTTTCGGTGCCGAAAGAAAAAATGTGTATATAGGTCATGTCTTCATTTAAATATGTGTCTTACCAACCTCTTTACATTGCAGTCAACTTACCGGCACCTTCAATTTTTTTAGTGTTCATACACCAAATTATTGTGACTTCGCGACCATTGTTGCCAGAAGAAGTCCACGAGGCAAAAGATTTGATAGCATGCAAAGTGGCGCAGTATAATGTCGATAACGTTCACTGTATCCACACACCCTCGACTGTAGCGAATGGATCAGCGTGATTTATAAATCGCTGTGAAAGACCGAGAAGTTAAAACAGCATCTTGCAGCTGCAACAAGGGGCAGAAACATGGTGCAAGAACTATAAGGCAAACTTTAATGCGAAATATTTTTTATAAAGCACTTAAGAAATTTAGATACAGAACTGTGCCCGTGAAAAGCACGTTTACACTATAAAATGACACGACCCCGACGCAGTGTCGAGGCAGACGGCAGATGGTCGGCCGACGACTCGACTTGGCGGCCGAAGAAGTCGGTGGGCCGTCTGGTCATACTGATGGCGGCATCTCCAAAGGAGGGCGGACTGCTAAAATGAGGAAACGAGAAGAGCAGGTCGTCTCCTGTCTCGATGTCATTGCGCAAGTACAGTCGGTGCCACCGTGCACGCCTTCATTGTGGCTATAGAGAAACGATAAGACGCAGACGGCATTTTCCACAGACGATCAGCGTAGCACTGTTGGCGTCATTGAAAGTGATGTGACAAGGACAACAAGACTAAAGACGCTCCCGGCAACAGTCAACACATTTAAAGCGGCATTGTGTCGTTCTAGTGTGGTGCAATATGCGGGTAATTAGTTCGATTTGATTACATACGGCTCCACAGAAAATGCATGAAATTTAGGTAGACCAACTTGAATTTGCCAGTGGCTCAACTAAATTTTCGGCGTCTTACTGGAGTGGGTGGCATGTGGGCCCGCATGCGAGAGATAAGTGAAAGTGTGGTTAGCCGGGCACACATTTGTGGGTGGACGCGAATTCTGCAGCACCGCTTCAGCAGAAATTTTCCTCGCACATTTGCATGGCTACGTACACGAGTTGCAATGAATTCCTGCTTGCTGGTCATAAATTTCGCAATAGTAGTTTAAAGCATGCTGCTTATCTTGCGGATGCACGTGGATGCTGACGTGCGGCTCCGTTGCGTATACATCCAGCACTGCAGCCCCGGTTACTTGCCTTTCGCGTATGTCACCTTCAAAGGGAGCCACTGCATGTTGTAGTGATATAAGAAGTTGTCAAGTACGCATGCGAAGCGGCCGATCTTCCCCACATTACTAAAACCGCAACGCATGCAGGTGTGACATTACGTAACACTCGTTTTCAGCTGGCTTCCGAAACAGCCAGCTCGTTCACTTTGTCCATGTAATCTTTCGTATCACGTGACACCGATTAATGTGGAAACGTTCTGCGTTCTCTCCTGCCGGAATTAGCGAGCTTTAAAATACCATTTGCAAGCGCTGCGGGCGTTGCGGGCGCCATATGAGTTTTAGGATAGCGTTTGCCCTGCTGCGAACCGCAACGCACGATCGCAGCGACCCCGTAGCCTTGAAACCAGCGCTTGCGGGCCACATGCGGGCCGCCATCACCGCACGCATTTTCGGATTTTTTGTGTGCGGTCCGCGAAACGCGAACGCCGACTCACGTTACGACGCCATGCGCAGTGGCAGCGACCGGCACAACAGGGGCTTGCGATGCGATATTCTAAAACTCCCTATTGTCGCTGTGTGCACACGGGCATAAGCACGTATGCATGCCTCCATGCTGAACTGTTTGTTGTGCGTTAGAGCTGTTTTGAGCAAGCGCACATTAAACATCGAGTTGAACTATCACGCGAAGCCGGCGCCTCCCGTCGTCTCCCGTATACCATCGAGGTGTTACGACAGTGAGGGTGTTTAGAAAAAAAGGAATAACGATTTTAGAGTACTTCGTGCTCTAATATGGGAGAGCATAAAGCCACCCCGTGGGTCTCTGATGAGTGTCTACCAGGACACTGTCTACCGGGACATTGAACACGCGCTACCATTCGCAGCGCTTCTCAGACAGCTGCGTGCTTGTTGGCGAACTGCGGCTGCCGTACCTATACGAATCGTGCCGCTATGGACCCTGAGTTGCGCGCATGCCTTCAAAGAATCACCAACACGACGGACCCCGTACAGGTACCACGCCGTTCCAGACAACCTCCGCCGCTGATTCGTCGTGAGTGGGCACCTGCACACAGGCAACACGGCGAATGACAACAAGCAGCGAGGAAAGCTGCTTGGAGACTAACCGGAAGTCGTAGGCTCTTGCTCAACCAATCACAGCATATTTGGATCGGCGCGTCAGAGATTTTGGAACGGTGTGTCACGAGGAGGCACGAAAGGCCCGGAAAGAAGGAGGGATTGTTTCTTGGAATTGGTGGCGTGCCGGCGGCTCGAAGCGCTGCCACGAGTAGAATCATTGATCCCGACGGCATTCTGCACACGCTGCGTGTGTTTACTTGAAATGTTTGAAAAGAAAATATCGGAGGTGGTTTACGGACTCTTCAAGGGTGCAGGCGGGTTTACAGTGTATTGCGTGCCAGAAGTGTAGACTCATACCAGGCCTCAAAACGTGAGACTAGTGGGTGGGGGCATTATAATGCTGCCAACCGATTACAAAGTATGCAGATGTGCAGGTGCCTATGGAACTTACGCACACGTTGTGGCTACTTCGCAATATGTAAACGGAATAATGATGACGTAGTTGGCAACCGCTCGCAACTGTGTAATTTATCAGTGGCTTATTCTAGGATTGAGCTTTAAACGGTCATTGTCTACACGGCATGAAGGTTCCTTTCCTTGCGGCATATTTTGAAGGTGATGTGCACAAACGCCCGAATATTGATATCTTGAATATCTTGAATATTGTAAGTGCCCGATATACTTGAAGCGATGCACTCGTGAAGCGGGGGCTCGGAGCTACCCAAGTTCTTTGTTTCCCTGGTTCCACGCTTCAGCACAGGTTTGACCAGATAGGGTCTACTCTCCTCTCTCTTTCACACACACACACACACACAATCATCACACCACACACACACACACCACACAACACACAAACACACCACACACACACCACACACACACACACACACACACACAACACACCCACACACACACACACACACACACGTGGTTGAAACGAGGCATGTCATCGTAGTCGCAAATACGCTGCGATAAACGTGTATTTTTTAACGCGAGAGCGTTAAAGAGTTCGTTTCGCTGAAATTTCGACGTCGGCGTCGTTGGTTGTCAGCGAAAAATCATTATTTTGTCCACGACCCCAAAGTTCTCGAAAGATGCCAATGAAACGAATAGTAAAAAAACATTTTCGGGTATGAGTGAGGATCGAACACAGCCTATCTGTGTGGCAAGAAAAATCATTATCTGGTACACAACCCCAAAGATCTCGAAAGATGCTAATGAAACGAATAGTAAAAAACATTTCCGGGTATGAGTGAGGATCGAACACAGCTGTCTGTGTGGAAAGCAAGCGTTTCACCACAGAGCCACAATATTTGTTTGAAACTGCTGAGGAAAAAGAAACTTTACGAATGCCATGCAGCGGAAGGAGTCTTTTTAACGCATCATATATTGCGTGTCAGAAGAGTAGAATAGCGCCTAGCGTCAAAAAATGACCCTACCTCCCCGAGGAGAACGTGAGGAAATGCGAATGCATTTCTTGTTGCCGAGAGAGGGGCACCCTTGCCGTCGAAATTCGCCTTCATTGACTTCTGCCATCGCCATGAGAGAGGCACCAGCCAGCGATCGAGAGTGGAGGAGTGAGTGAACGAGAGAGGGGGGCGCCAGCGTTCTCGGCTTTGCGTTTGGCGTTTTCACAGCGGCGTCTCGAGCACACATTTCCGGGTGTTCTTGAGAGGCGCCCAGCCAGCGAACGGTCGAGAGTGAGGCGCGAGGTGGGCGGGAGAGTGGGGCGCAGGGAGGAGAGTGAACAGCCATAGAAGGAGCGGAAAGCACGGCACCTAGCATCTTCCTACACTCGCTCGCACCACACGCTCCGCTTGCTAGGGGGTAAAGATAAGCGTGCGCGCCCGCAGCTGTGTTCTATGGTATGAGGGAGTGAGAGTGAAGAGATAACACCTACTGCGTGCGGCCGCCCGCCGCCGCCGGATGCCTGACATAACCATGACTAAGAAATTCATTCGCATTTAAAATATGTAATTTGAGCAGCGAGTAGGTGTTCTAAAGGTCCACCTATTACAAAGCGCTCAGATATATTCTACCACCATCACCAGCAGAAGCATCAATGAAGCGAACCGTTGTATAGGTATGCGTGTTGCCCCATGGAGGCATAGTGGGCCCCTTCGCAGAATCGCAGGAGAAATGATTACGGTGTATAGTGGGCACTTAAAGCGGTGCTTGCAATAGACCTTTGCATCGGGCGAAGAGGTCCGGTCTGGCAACCCAACGCTTCCTCCTCTCTGGCATTCGGGGCGATGGCTTGGAGCGTGTGTGTTGATGCTGGTATGTGTGGCGTTATTGGGCAATTTGCCGTGTATTAAGCCAACCTGCGGATTTCGTTTTTTTTTCATTAATAAGACGGCCAAGAATTGATCATCAGAGAACCATTGCGCTGTTTTCGTGTGCAGTAA